>JACXGM010007984.1:10230-29802 GCA_016801145.1 Umbra pygmaea
ATGTTGGGGCGTCAAAGAAAAGCATTTACATGAGACCCAGACTAACTGTCGCCTTAAACCTGTTGAATGTATGTTGTATCCAAGGGCAACGATTGGTTAGATTTGAATAATGCCATCTATTAGGCCAGTAGTTCATCAGTATTGTTTTCCTGTCATGACGTCATTCCTGATATAACCAAAGTGAGAAATGATGATCGGGTGTTCCTCCTGCAGGAACGACCGGCATTATTGTTGATTCAAACAATAAAGTCTTATTTTGCTTTAATTATCATATCTCCAGGTCTCTGAGTGTAATTAATTAATTACTAAATGCATCAAAAATATACAAAAGAAATGTGTATATATAACCTAAAAATTGCATTTGTGAGCTTTGATTATAATCCACATTGTATATTCTATGAGGTGAAAAAAAGAGTGTCATTGTTTACTAGGCACATAGCTCACATTATGCCGTGTTATGTTATGGTCATTATAGCCATTGTAAAACTGAGACATTTGCTATATTGTTGTGAGCCGTGTTTCTAATCTACATTCCATTTTATTTAACTTAGCCAGCTTTTGTTACTGGCTATGTACATCACATTGGCCCTCATTCATCAAACGTAGATCTGAGCGCAGAAATCATCTTACGACGAGACTCACGTGTGATTCACAAAACATTCGTATCACACCAATTCCAGCGTACGAATGGCAGGGTGTTGATAAATCAGATGGTTGAAATCCATCGTAATTTAAATATCACGCCCACATTTATGCACGGATTAGAGGCCTCGCCCTTAGAATTTACAACATGGATAAGCGAAATCTGGCAAAGAAAAGGAATTTCTCTGAGATAAAAAGAGACGCTCAGGTCTCAGGTGCAGGCCAACCGCTTTACTCTCACTGATCTTGCATTGTTGCTTCAACACTTGTGGACTTGTAACAAGAGTTTTGATTGGACTGAGTTTTCTAGGCAGGCAGAGCAGAAAAATTACATTAGACCTCATGCAAAGCTTATTTGATGGTATTTTAAGCCATTTACCAAAAAGTGGCCCATTTTAGCTGACTTCACTCTAGCTTTCTTACACAAGATAGCACTTACTATATTACAAGCTCAGAATAAGATCCTGTCTCCTTCGTAGAGCCCAATGGTGGCTCTTGTGGCCACTGATCTCCATTGAATGGCACCATTCTCCAGCGCAATATCGTGGAGAACCCCGCATGCCATAATTATGTTGAAGGCCTGCTCTGGTGTGTAAAGCAATCCCCCCACCCCACCCTGCTTACCAAAGACAGAGCCATCTGCCCTTGAGCAAACGGATCACTTCACTGTGGTTCGTGTGCGTGTGTGCGCACTGTTGAACCTGCGCTCCTGTTTGTTTGGGGATTTGCAGTGCGCCTGTAGCCTAGTTCCAACGCTGCAGTTTAAAAAATAGTCGCGTGTCGCACTCGGCCACCGGCTACCTTATTCAGAACAAACATTCTGGCATCAAATATGATCTGAACGTTGATTGAATTACAGTTTTTGCGATTGATAAATGCGTAATCATTCATGGATGGTGGCTACAGACGCAGTACAATCAATTGCCCGATTCGCCTCAATTGGAAACCCAGCAATCCCCGAAAATTGTCTTTTAATCATAGTTTGAATATACCAGAAAGGGACTTTATAGCCGCCAAAACTGCTGGCATACTTCGACTATTGTTTGCTGCGATACCAGACCTGTCCCTGATCTCCCGCTGAAAGATCCCAATGTAGAGAGCGCGCATTAAGGTTCTCCAGATCTGCCATCACTTCGACTACAGGATTCCCAAAGCACTTGTTTAAATTGTATGTATATATGTGTATATATATATATATGTACGTATATCAGCCGCGGTCGGTGGATCTTAATTGGGGAGGACGGGCTCGTATTACGCTCGGCACCGGAGTGAATGGAATGGTGCGCAACGAACAAAACCAATTGTTTTTTTGATTTGCACACATTCCATTCACTCTGGTTCTGAGCGTAATACGAGCCCGTCCTCCCCAATTAAGATTCACCGACCACGGCTGGCGTATAAATATATATATAAAAATTATTTGATTAAAATTGTTGTTTGCCTAATTTCTGCCCTCATGTTCTAGGCCACCCCGAAGTGAAAGGGAAAAAATAAACCACTTAATAGCAATGTGCTGTATATAATTAATTTGTAATTCTGAAATGTAATTTGCAATATAGGGTAGTTGCGATGCAGACACATTCATCAATGATCGCTGGTTAAACAATTCACTGAACCGGGTGGTTATACCATGAACAGGGCTAGTCACACTATAGACTAGCGCGTACACAAAGTCAGCCCAGACGTGAGATTTTATTGCAGCCTACGATCACGTTCAAATTGATAAATCCCTTGCTTTGCGTAGGAATTGCCGTACGCCCGTCATACGCCTGTTGTAGGTCGGACGCACGTTTCATAAATCAGGGCCATTATGACTAATAATTATGTTGTTGCCTTAGCTACTGTAGAACTGAGACATTAGCTTAATTTCTGAGATTTTAAGCTTTGTAAAGATATGGGACATGTATATATTAACAAAAAACTTTCTTTTTGTACTGTGATTTTAGTCCAGTTATATTTTTTAAATAACCAGCCGGCGGGATACTGAGCCTTAAAAGTTTTATTCTTTGGGGCATTGATTCAACAAGGTGCTGGAAACATTCCTCAGAGATTTTGGTCTATACATCAATGATGCAAAGCTCCCGTTCCACCACATACCAAATGTGATAGATTGGATTGAGGTCTGGTGACTGGGGAGGTCATTTGAGTACAGTGAACACATTGTCACGTAAGAAACCAGTTGGAAATGATTTGAGCTTTGTGACATGGTGCATTATCCTGCTGGAAGTAGACGTCAGAGGATGGGTACATGGTGGCCATAAAGGGATGGACATGGTCAGAAACAATGCTCAGGTAGGCCGTGGCATTTAAACGATGCCCAATTGGCACTAAGGGGCCTAAAGTGTGCCAAGAAAACATCCCCCAAACCATTACACCAGCACCACCAGCCTGCACAGTGGTAACAAGGCATGATGGATCCATGTTCTCATTCTGTTTACGCCAAATTCTGACTCTACCATCTGAATGTCTCAACAGAAATCGAGACTCATCAGACCAGGCAACATTTTTCCAGTCTTCAACTGTCAAATTTTGGTGTGCTCTTGTAAATTGTAGCCTCTTTTTCCTATTTGTAGTGGAGATGAGTGGTACCCGGTGGGGTGTTCTGCTGTTGTAGCCCATCCGCCTCAGGTTGTGAGTGTTGTGGCTTCACAAATGCTTTGCTGCATACCTCGGTTGTAACGAGTGGTTATTTCAGTCGAAGTTGCCCTTCTATCAGCTTGAAGCAGTCGGCCCATTCTCCTCTGACCTCTAGCATCAACAAGGCATTTTCGCCCACAGGATTGCCGCATACTGGATGTTTTTCCCTTTTCACACCATTCTTTGTAAACTCTAGAAATGGTTGTGCATGAAAATCCCAGTAACTGAGCAGATTGTGAAATACTCAGACCGGCCCGTCTGGCACCAACAACCATGCCACGCTCAAAATTGCTTAAATCACCTTTTTTTCCATTCTGACATTCAGTTTGGAGTTCAGGAGATTGTCTTGACCAGGACTACACCCCTAAATGCATTGAAGCAACTGCCATGTGATTGATTGAGTAGATCATTGCATTAAGGAGAAATTGAACGGGTGTTCCTAACAATCCTTTAGGTGAGTGTATATCCACCACAACATTACACCAACACCAGCCTGAACCATTGATCCATGCTTTCATGTTGTTTAAGCCAGATCCTGACCCCACAATCTGAATGTCACAGCAGAAATCAGCCCAGACAAAGTTTTTTCCAATCTTCTTGTGTCCAATTTTGTTGCAACCGTACATCTCAGAATTTCTCCCAATTACGTTCTCAGGAAACTATAAGGTAAAAATTTGTAGTTGGTATCCCTGATTGTTGCTGTTTTTCTGTGAAATACTCTCTCTTCATCTGGAATACAATCTCTTGTTATCAAAACAAATAGGAGATTCGGAGGCAGGTGCGTCTTAGTAGACTCTATTGAACAGAAACAACGCTGAACAGAAGATAATGAATCACAAATGGTTAACAAACAGACTGAACTTGTGTAGCTGGGAACTAATCAACAAAACTGATGACAGGGTCATGTGAACCTAAGGCGGGGAACTGAATCAAAACAAAACACGGGAGAAACCACTAAAGACAGGAAACACAAGACTGACCTAACAAATAAGAGAAACTAACCTAAACTAAACACACAAACTGGGGACATTGTGACAGAGCCCCCCTCTTAAGAGGAGCAGCAGGACCAAGCCAGAGACTGTAAAAAATATGGACAGCGTGACTGTGACGTCACCCATTGGTTTCTGAAAAGCATTTTTTAAGCTCATTGTGGGCGGAGACTGTCGTCGCCATCTTGGTAGCGCGTCACTCAACGTCAATCTCGGATAACCAAAAATGGTCAAAGAGGTGGTGCGTGGGTGGAGCTGAGGTGCTTGGTTGCTGATGCCATGCCCACCGAAGTGTGACATTAGCAAGTTAGCAAAGGCTAAGAAGCTAAGCTAAATGCTACCAGTATGCTACTTAGCATTGCTAGCGGTTGTTAGTCGGCGGTTGCCCATCACCATAACGTTGTGTAATTTTGCGAGAAATTCTTTGGAAGACTATGAAACCCTCAGGTTATATTTATGTTCATGATAAAACGTTTAATTCATGTTTAATGTTCCAATAAATAAACATAACTAAAGTCTGTCAATAATTTCATGAATATAGCCTACATGTCAAAAACCTCAAATAGCTAATCAAATTTATTGTAGGGCTGGACGATATCGAGGCGTCGGTATATTAGAGTTTTGAGCAAGATGTGAAAAATGCCTTTATCGTGCGAATGTGTTTCTGCGCGTGTATACTTAAAAACAACAGCCATCCGTCGCGCTCTCCTGTAGAGCTCCCTTCCCCACAGCGGTCCCGGTTAAACACGCATGTAAAAGACAAACATCTCCACTAATCAGTCCTCAAAAGCCCTGCCTGTCTATATTAGGCATCTTAAAGAGGCAGTCAATCTCATAATGGTTAACAGTGAAGCATAAAGATAATATACTTTAGATTAACTATTCTTTTTTTAATAGATCAAATGCTTAACGTATAACTTTCATACGCATGCATAACTGCATTAAAACGATTGCGTCTAGAGGTACAGTAGTCAGTAGCCTACTCACACAACAAAACTTTTCCAGCACATGATCACGCATTGGAACAGAAGTGTACTGTGAACGAGAATTCAAACAGCTTTTGCCTCCGGGAGACACTTTCAGCAAACTGCTGCAGTAACATCCTTTTTTCCTTGATTGTTTTTAAATAATCTCAGAGCAGCAAAATTATAGCAAATCTTAAATGTAAAGATATAAATGTAGGCACAAATGGTATGGTAAGCATAATGTAGGCTACATGTTCAAATACGTTAATCACAAATCCGATATATGATTGAGCATGATTCTTTTCCGGAAATACATTCGGATTAAATGAATAGAGATCAACATAGGTAAACATTCCACAACAATCTGTGTTTTGATCAACTATTTGACAAAGTGCAACTTTTCATTAGCTAATTTCAATAAAGAAATTCTAATTCTTTTTTTTACATTTGTGTACACATTTTCTAACCTTTTTACAAACAATATTGAGATGTATATGGTTAGTTGTTAGAAGAAATTAAATATACAGAGATATTCATTTAATGGAGCTATAAAATATATTCATATAACCCAGTCCTAATTTATTTTTTCAGTTAGTAGTGGGAAATTACACCAAATCATACGTTTGCTGTGCTGAATCTCTAGATACTTTTAGTCAAATATGTATTTCTCTACATAGATTCCTATTGGTTGTCTGACAACCTATGGCTTGTAAAATAACAGTCTATGATTGGAACATCAGTTCTCAGGAGTCACGGTCTTGGTTAATGGTAGGATCTTGACGTAGTGTTGGGCACCAGATAAGACAGGGTTGACTTTCCAGGGCGTGATAAATTAAAAGAAAGTCCAGAATCCAATGCTGGTGAGGCCAGGTAGCTACTCCAAGGTTGAGTTTTCTGGGTGGGTGCAAAAAACCACACAATTAATGATCTTTGGCTCTAACAACAAGGCGACAAAAATCTCGGGCAAGCAATACACTGAAAGCGCACAATATGGAGATGATGGCAGTGCGTCTTTCACTGATAGGCGTTGTGAGATTAAACGTCAATGTTTGATATACATTTTTTTGGCATAGCTTGGCTGGTCTCTACCATTCCTATGCCTATTTCTATTAAACATCCCCCATTTAAAGTGTAGTAAAGACGCAAAATTATGAAAATGGTCGTTTAACCACGAGCAGCCGAGACAGACACCGATTCTGAGATGCCGCTGTCTAACATCCAATGCCCTAACTGTGGAACCTTACGGAATTTTCCAACCACATGCAAATCAATTTTGTAGCTACAAAAATATTATAACCCTAAATGCTATCAAGTCTTTATAAAATGTACATAACAAAGCAAAATAATTTACACTAACAACCAAAGTAATTCAAAATAATTGAAAACCACCTGTAGTCAGAAGACAACAGGCCACAGAAGAAGTGCGACTGCCGTTGTGTGGAGGACTGAATCTGTAATCATCCGACTGCACTGCACATAGTAAATGCCTCCACACCAGGGTGGATCTTATTTGGGGACGTCGGGCTCACGTTCGGGACCGGAGCGGATGGAACGTGTGTAGCGCATCAAACCCATTGTGTGATACCGTTCAGTTTCCCTCAGTCCGGACGGAAAAGCGAGCCTGGCGTCCCCAATTAAGATTCACCGACCGCGGTTGCTCCACACAACCTGAGAAAGCGGCTGTTGCACCCTGGCTCGCCCACTCTAACCATACCCTTACCTAACCAAGGAACCTCGTTAATGGAAATTTGCAAAATTAATTTAACTTTATGTTAAATTCTAACATTAAGTTAACATCGTTAACACAGTTTAGCGTCGCTGGATGGCTAACCCAGAGCTAATTCATTAGCTGGCTAGTACTGTAGTTAGCTAGTTAACACAAAACATCGGTACCTGCTAACATATTACAATTTTGTTTACCTAAACAACTGGAGCACAAGCTTATTGGATGGTCACAGCAAGACATATTATTAGATAATTTACAACAATAATATTGTAAAAGCACAAACTCCACAGATAAGCAGCATGTACAGTAAGTCAAGTTCAGTGACTGAAATTAGCTGAAGCAGTAGCACACAGGACAAACCGCTAGCAGTCTTACAGCGCCAACACGTCTGTCACTCATTAGGCCGCGCCCCCAAATTATAAAACTTTTATCATTTAAACGGATGAGTTCACTCCCCCCACAGTTGACAGATATAGGAAAATAAGCAATATACACCAAAACCATTTTTTGAACCAGGCTATAAACATGTTAATTTCAGCTGTAAAGTTGGGCATTTTGCCATAGAGGTCTATTGAAATTGCTCCTTTCTGCAGCCAGCCTCAAGTGGACATTCGATGAATTGCATTTTTTTTACTTCCTTGTTGGCTTCATTTGTCACCCTCAGAGTTTGCCCCTTGGACCAAGCACATAGGCTGGCAGAGGTGGAGGCCCAGTAGGTGGAGAACATGAAGCACCAGCAGGAGAGCCTGGGGGAGGCCAGGCAGCAGGAAAGCAAAGGGGCGGCCAGGCGGCAGGAGACACTGGGAGCGGCCAGGCAACAGGGGACACGGGACGGCCAGGCAGCAGGGGACACTGGGGGCGGCCAGGCAGCAGGAAAGCCTGGTGGGGGCCAGGCAGCTCTGGAAGCTTGGCAGCAGCACCAGGTAGCTCCTGAAGCTTAGAGTTGGCAGAAGCTGCTGAAGACTCTGGCTGGAGCGTGGCTGATGAGGACTAGGATTGATTTTGGCAGCCATATTAGTCTTACTTATTTTTACTGTTTATCAGTATCCAAAGACCCTAGACAAATGCTAAAATATATTTGGTCACTGAATTTGGATTCTGCAGATGATTATATATAAGAGGTTAAGTGAATTTGCATGATCTCAAAGAAAGAATAAAAAGACTAAAATAACAAAATCATTTTAGTTTCCCATTTTAGTTTACATATTCTCACAGATTATTTTCAAATGAAAATATTTGGGCAATCTTTTACTCACGTCATGTGCACAATCATATAGCCTTGTCCAACCACATAAGACATGTTGTCCATAGTTATGGTAGACTGATAAAAACTAAAGAGATATTAAAAATGAAATGCTGCCAATATCAACATTGCCGGGGACTCGGGCTGTAGCGTAGCTACTGACCATAGCAGGGACCGACTGTCATGGTTTATGGTGTTGTGTTGTAGAGATAGGGAGTCCAAGGCAGATAGATGGTAATTTGCTATGTTTAATGACGAAGGAGTCTTGGGAGCAACCAGCATAAGACGGTTGCAGGGTACAGTTTATGCGAGTGGCACAACGTCTAAATATATACAGCTGTGATCTGCTACTCTGCCTTCATTACTGGCAGATCGTAACATAACATGCACTCACATTGGCATGGAACACAGATAGTTTCATATATATAAGAGTATACGCATACACTTCCGAACATAAACAACTCAGCAGCTTCAGGACAACCTTCTCTTCAAAAACGTCTCGCTGAACAGAAACTCATTGACCGACAGCTCTCTCCAGTAAAGCAGCCGTTTTGTACCATAGCACACTCTACTAATAGAACCCAGCTGAACACAATATCTAATTAAACAGATTTACAATACTCCCACTCAACCTGATCTGACATACCAGGAACGGATTGACTGGAGGAGCTGTCACATGTACTTAAAGGTATACACATATTAAAAGACAACACGAAACCACTATGCATTGAAACAAAAAACAACTGAAATATTCAAAAAATATATTAATGAGTTCATTCTCAGTTCAATAGTCTCTGGTAACGCAAGCCCTCCCTGGGCTGGGTGTTACACTGACCCTACAGTCACACGAGTAATAAAAGACAACGACACACACTCACTTGGTGGGCGTTTCTGTGTTGATACTAGCATGCTGTTGCCTAGTATTTGCAAGAGGTCTTACAAGTCACTCCAGAGGTATTGTCAAGTCACAGGAACAATGTTTTTAGATGAAAAAGTATGTATTTCTCAATAGAAGTAACAAAATATATGAGATAAAATGTAAAACATATTAGATCTATACAGGAATACAATGTCCCGAAGCATTTCCGCCATCTTTAATTTTTTTCTCAACTCAAGCATTCAACGTATACGTCACGCTGCCTTCACTCCAATTGGCAGTCGCTTTGTCGCATCGCTTAGCATTTGCATAAAATAGACTTGTCTATCTTGGCCCCGCCTTGCTCGCATCAGCCACAAGCTTGTTACTTTTCTATGGCAAACGGCCACTTGCGTTGAAAATGAATGGCAGCCTGTCGCTTTGTCACTCGTGTGACTGTGGGGTTAGAAGCAACCTCCAGCAACGACTCAGCAGTGATATCTTGGAGTGACATAGCGGTGGATGTAGCATGTGTGACGTCACCCATTGGTTTGTGAAGATCTGATTTGCCGATATGGGCGCAGACATCTGAGTGAATAAGGGAACTGCCAACTCCTTTGAGTGTCTTGTCATACAACCAAACGCCATAGCCACGCCCTAAATGCCCCTTTGCTTTATCGCCAATTTTAAAATCAAAGAGACCACTATCAAAAAAATGAACATCATTAAATATTGCAGAAGAGATAAATCTAGCGATTGAGACCATATACTCATTAGGAAAATGTTTAGTGAGGTAATAAATCAAGTGAGACGTGTCTCTCATTCTCATAGACTATTACAGAAACTGAGCTCTTTTGCAACCAGACGTATCGTCCCCAGCTGGAATTCAGATAGAATGCAGGTTTAAGGCACTTCATCATTTGCTTCAATTTGCCAAACCAGATGCTCACCCTGTGGTCACAGTATGAGTTGCCGTGATTTCCATGAAATCATGCTAGTTGGAAAAACCTGTGATTTAAATTGTTCGATTAGATTTTCCATGTGAAACTCTAATCCAGTCCTCAATCAGTTGGTGATTTTGGTTTGCATTGATCATTGACACGTCATTTTGTTCTCAACGAATTACACAATGTAAAGTAAATATTTTGATCTTTAATAAAAGACCCAATGTGTGATTTTACATATTTTTTGCATTATAGTTCAAATTAGCCAAAACTTGTATTAGAATAATAAATAAAATGATTCTGTGTGTAATCAGATAAAGACAATAATGTGTTAAATATTTCCTCTATCGTCTCTTGCGATTATTGTCCTGCATTTCTACTTCTGTAGATAGTGGGGGTATTTCAGATAGCAGGGTTAACAAACTCTGAGTTGACTGACTCTGAGCTGTCAACCTCAGAGTTGAAGGTTTCATAACAGGTGGTAACAATTATCTCAGTCAACTCTGAGTCTAAGCAACCCTGAGTTAAGCATGAGGATATGAAAAGCCCTCATCAGTGGAACACAGACAACACCGTTCATCATGGCAACAGGACAAAGAAGAAACAAACCACCTATTTTTTCCTAGTGGAATTTAAAATATTAATGACTGCTTATGCCAAATATGAACTGACAGTTAAGAGGAGAAGTAATAGCAGAAGCGAAAGATTTTCTTTGTATGACACTGTGGACTTGAAGGGGTCTATTGGAAATTATTGTAGCATATTGTATCTCTGACTGCTCACCCATCTCGTGTCAGCAGGAGGGTCCACATCGTTATCTAGATCATTGATGTCTCTAAACTTTGATAGGAATATGTGTGCCATCTATGCAGCCAATAAAACCTGGAAACCCTGAAATATATTAAATTGACAACGTGGTGCTCCAAGTCTCAAAATGTAATACCAAATTCATTATTGCTTTGATTGATGCAATGGAATACTTATTTGATATATTTTGTCGGTCTGTGACTTAGAAGTATACCACAAGTAATAGTAGAATCAAACCTGCTAGCGACTGAACAAACTGAGTTTTCGCTAAACCCGCTTTGAAATACCCCCATGGTCTATGTTAAACCCAATTCTGGTCTTATTTTCCAAAGTCTTCATTTCAATCATCTGACCATATAAGTTAGTCCAATTGATTTTGTTGACAGCAAAGGCTTTTTGCTATGGTTATGTACATTGTGTTTGATCATATTTTTTTAGTCTTTATGACTCAAAGACCCAACTAAGGCCATCCTTAAAAATATTTTTTTTTTGCAGTAACAGCAAAAAAATAAAAAAGAGGTCAGTAGGTAGGTCTATTTTTTTTCAAGATTGAATGTAAAAAAGTAACATTTTTGGTCATGGTGATTATTCAGGTATGAATTTAAACAAATTTGCATATTGTGACATCACTGACTGGGTCTTCAACCCGTGCCTTGAGGCGCACCATTGTAAACCTCATTCTGATGCAGGTCTGTCCACAAAAAAATTGAAATCTTTGTCAAAAAACATGTTTATTGGCTTAATTCCAGCTGCAATCATTTAAACATTTTTTTGTCAGAATCAAGAAAAAAGAAGCCACTAGATTTAAATGAAAGTGGATTTTCAGAGGGAAACAAATAAATTTAAATGACTATAGGATTCACAAAACAGTTAATTGCACTAACAAACAAATATGTTGTGGAATGTGTAGGAACCCTGTTAACATGACAGCCTTTTGACCATTGCTCTGGCCAAACTCTCATCTTAATTATTATTACATTTCAGAAGTTCTCCCAAATTACGTTCTCAGGAAACTATTTTGAAAACATGAATTATGTTATATGGCAACATACAGTGTTTAGGGTGTTTTTATATTTCAGCTGCACATTTTGCTATTAGGCTATATTCGTCCTTCAATTACGTTGCCCCTGCCCATTTCGTTTAGCGCATTAATGCGAGAACATTCCACACATTCCATAGCATTCAAAATTATATTTCAACATTCACGGTTAAGGTTAAAATGACTAACGGTTAAAGATAGGCATGATGTTGCTGAGGTTAAGGTTAGGATTAAGGTTAGGGTTAACATGACAATAAACAGATAATCGCCTATAACATTACTAAAACAACTGACAATTGCCTGTCTACCTTACGCTGCAATAGAGAACAAAACACAGACAAAGTGTCCGTCTAGATTTGCTAGGGTGGAGGTCGGGGACGGTGGATGCGTATAAATCTGTGACTTTGCCAGTTCTTCATATGTTCATATTTAACGTTATTTGATTGTTACATTTAGTTCCCTATGAACACTGTATTGACCCTCTCATACAGTGGCAGTGCGTGGCAATTTTTACCAAGGAAGCCAGTAAGTTTAGTATTACATTGATCTTGCTTTTGGGGGTCTCGGGCCGGGTGTCTGTCAAAGCACTTTGTGACAACTGCTGTTGTAAAAAGGGCTTTATAAAATAAATTTGATTGATTGATTGATTGATTGAGTATGGAAATCATACACTGCTCAAAAAAATAAAGGGAACACTAAGATAACACATCATAGATCTGAATGAATGAACTAATCGTATGAAACACTTTCATCTTTACTTAGTTGAATGTGCTGACAACAAAATCACACAAAAATGATCAATGGAAATAAAATTGATCAACCCATGGAGGTCTGGATATGGAGTCACACTCAAAATCAAAGTGGAAAACCACACTACAGGCTGATCCAACATTGATCTAATGTCCTTAAAACACGTCAAAATGAGGCTCAGTAGTGTGTGTGGCCTCCATGTGCCCATATGTCCTCCCTAAAACGCCTGGGCATGCTCCTGATGAGGTGGAGGATGGTCTCCTGAGGGATGTCCTCCCAGCCCTGGACTAAAGCATCCGCCGACTCCTGGACAGTCTGTGGTGCAATGTGGCATTGCTCGATGGAGCGAGACATGATGTCCCAGATGTGATCAATAGGATTCAGGTTTGGGGAACAGGCGAGCCAGTCCATAGCATCAATGCATTCCTCTTGCAGGAACTGCTGACACTCCAGCCACATGAGGTCTAGCATTGTCTTGCATTATGAGGAACCCAGGGCCAACCGCACCAGCATATGGTCTCACAAGGGGTCTGAGGATCGGTACCTAATGGCAGTCAGGCTACCTCTGGGGAGCACATGGAGGGCTGTGCGGCCCCCCAAAGAATTGCCACCCCAGACCATTACTGACCCACCACCAAACCGGTCATGCTGGAGGATGTTGCAGGCAGCAGAACGGTCTCTACGGCATCTCCAGACTTTGTCACGTCTGTCACGTCCTCAGTGTGAACCTGCTTTCATCTGTGAAGAGCACAGGGCGCCAGTGGCAAATTTGCCAATCTTGGTGTTCTCTAGCAAATGCCAAATGTCCTGCACAGTTTGGAGCTGTAAGCACAACCCCCTCAAGGAGTCTATTTCTGACCGTTTGAGTGGACACATGCACATTTATGGCCTACTGGAGGTCATTTTGCAGGGCTCTGGCAATGCTCCTCCTGCTCCTTCTTGCACAAAGGCGGATGTAGCGGTCCTGCTGCTGGGTTGTTGCCCTCCTATGGCCTCCTCCACGTCTCCTGATGTACTGGCCTGTATTCTGGTAGTGCCTTCATGCTCTGGACACTACGCTGACAGACACAGCAAAACTTCTTGCCACAGCTCGCATTGATGTGCAATCCTAGATAAGCTGCACTACCTGAGCCACTTGTGTGGGTTGTAGACTCTGTGTCATGCTACCACTAGAGTGAAAATAAAATGTTTGCATTTCAGAAATCAGAACCTTAGGAAATGGAAAGCGGCCGACACGAGCACACACGCCTATTAACTTGATAATAAGGCCGTGAAGTAGGCTATCTTTCAATCCAGGACAGTGACATTTCTCACAAATACAGATAGGTTTGGAGAAACCCAGCTTTGTGGGAAATTAAGAATCAATGCCACCGCTCCACTTAGCAACAACTGCAATGTTTTTTTTTAAATGAATGTAGTCTTCTGGCAGTCTGGCACACGACGTGCTCAGTACTTTCCGAGGATGCTCAAGCTCCTATGCACACACGGTATCGGCCCCTATGTTGCCTTATAATAACATAATGACTATTAAAACAATCTCCTGAAATCGAAGAGTATAATGATCAATAGACTAATCAAATGCTGAAATTATGTCATTCTGAATTGTCTTTGACATTGTTGAGAAGTATATTCTATATAGTCATGTTTAAATACAGTTTGAACAGTTTAGAGTGGTATTACTATTAGAAGGAGTTGTATAGCTATACTTGACGCCTATTCTAGGACATAGAAGACAGACAGGGAGAAGCTTCAGGGTCAAGCCAGATAAGACTTTCCTTTAGGAGAGGAGACGAAGGAAGCAAGGCCAAGGATGACGTAGGACAGAGAGAGAGCCCTTACAGATATTATAACATCAGCATAAGCATTAGCTTATGGCTTAGGACTTATAACTTATAACTGTTATATATTAGACTGCTTATAACTATATGAACTATTGTAGGTTAGACTGTAATTCCATCACAGGTCTAGTACATGGAGATGCCATTCAGACTAATAGAACAGGACAGTTTACTGACAGGACATTAGACAGATAAGGGGAACTGAGTTATTCAGAAAGAAGTGCACTTCGCAGTATGGAAACCTATATATTCAGATACTCACGGTTAGGAACGTAGGCAGAACATCAAGGTTAGGAGCAGTGGCCTGGACACCAAGGTTAGAACCTACGTAGATAGAGAATGAGGTGACCAGCACATGTTCTCACATGAGTCACGAGTTGATGAGAACCTTCTAGAAGGTATGTGAACAACAATGCAAAGGCTATATAACCCAGATCCATAAGAGCATTCAGGGCATTTTCCAGAACACGTCTTGATGCCTTGTTATGATGACCCTGTTTCTGTAACGAGAAGTACTTAATTAAAGCATACTATTTATCAACCGCAACCTGACTCCTGAAACCATCATTTCAACAATATCTTACCAGCCTGAAATTCACCATATATCAACATACACGAAAATGAAGGAGCTCATGCTAGGTGCTCTACTACAGCGTTATCAAACTCAGCGAAAGCTTGCACTAGCTAGCTCCACAAAGTTCCCCTTGTTGCCAGAGCTGCTAGCTGACTGTCTATGTAGCTGATGACTCGTTGTGTGTCTGAGGCTTGTGATAGCCTCACTCTGGCTGCAAATGTTAAAAAACAATTTTTTTTCAACAGCTGGTCTCCCTTGGAGAAAAAAAATACTGCTTACTAAAAAGAGCACAGACAGGACTGCACCACCCATGCAGTGGCAGAGGGGCGCTGTTTTGATAAGGGAAATTGCTAAATCAGTAAAAACAACAACCGTAAATATATAATTCCTACAGTGAATTTATTAATTAATTATATTTTCAATTATGTTTTATATTTTTATGAGGAGGCCCGGCTTCGTTTGGCCTCCTAGAGAAACTGCCACTGCTCTCTTACGTTCATATTTCACATATTTCCGATTTACAAAATAGTTCCCTCAGAACGTATTTCATGCCATTTTGGGCTTGTCATCTTTGGAAAAGGTACTCTTTTCAGTGCTTTTTAGTTTGAGTTTCCTCCACCAACATCACTTCATGCCAAGTTAAAGCAGTGTTGAGATGTTTTAATGCATTTTTTAGATGCATTATGGTGCCTGAACCCATATGACTTTGAACGGTGACCGCAAACATTTTATTTACTGCCAGCCATCAAGCGCAAACCATTGATAGTGAATGAAGTGAAGCCAACGTACAGGCCATTGTGTGACATGCGTAAACCAATGGTGTAAACATAATATGACAACACAGGTTTTTATTTAAAAGAAAGAACGTAGCCTACGTTTGTATGTAGGCCTAGGCAATTTATATTCACAATACTTACTAAAATATAATTAATATTATTTTATTGCATTTGGATTAGGCTAGTTGTTTGAAGAGTAAAAACAAATCGCTCGGTCTTAAAACAAGTTTACAACCGGCAAGTCGGTCAGACTAAAAGGGGAAAACAATATTAATCGGGTCGGCCCTAAATTGACCAACTGTGATCTTTGGATATTCTTTGGCTACTCAAACCATCCTCCATTCTGTGTGTGGGGTCAGGCACACATCCTCTTCCATCTCTATTTGCGATGAACTTCAGAATTATTGCCCTGATAGTAGAAATTGACATTTTCAGCCATTGTGTTGATTATACTATATAGAGAGATAATATAGTCAGAGCATATGCATATACTTCCAAACATAGGCAACTCACTTTTCACAACAAATATACATATGCAGATGCTCCCGGCATAACTGTCTCCCACTGTGGCAAAATATTAATGAACCGTGCCCTTCTCTTGTTCACCCGGACTGATGTAGTACTAACTGAGCTAACCAGCTGAAAGAGTTTAGATGATTAGACCAACTCAGCCCTAATCAGTACCAGCTGAAAGAGAGGAAGGCGCTACATAGTACACATTACAGAAACCCTCAATCTACAACAAAAATCAACAGTGCATTACACTGGCCATTTTTCTATAACACAAACATATCCACAATAAATTAAAATATACACATAGACCCATGGGGCCCTATCTTACACCCAGCGCAATTTACTTTTTACACAAACGCATGTATCATTCCTATCTTGCACCCAACGCATATGGGACTTTTCCCTTCACAGGCGCACGTCGGTAAACTAGGGAATGAACTTGCATTCGTGGGGGGTTCACCGAAAAGAAGAGGCGTGTTCCGGCGCAAACATTTCCTGGTGCCATCTTGCAGTTCCCAAAAAAAATTCTGCCACTGACCAGGAAAACCCTGGTTAAAAGTCAGTGGCATGTTATTCATATGCTATTTTAAGGGTGCATGCTTAACCATAATGTAGTGTGTGCACAACGCGCATACACTTTGCTCCTCTCATCTACACAAATGCAGCAGTTCTTTATTATTGCAATACATAATTAGAAGGAAAAATATTACCACACGAGGGAAGTCATTGTGGTGTCTGAAAATGTGAAAAAATAGGTATACATCTAGTGTACACATTTACTCAAATTATTCAGAATGAATTATTTGCACTGATATACATCAACCTCAAGGGAACCCATTCCATCAACAAGTACACAAGTAATTTGCTATGCTAATAGTAAAATCACCGATGTCTTTGCGAATTACTCTGGCTCAAGCCACGACTCATTTATGGCAACTTTGCCATTAGGAATCCCCCCTTGAATGTGTGGCTGTGAAGGGGACAACGGCTATCCGTTAAAGAGATGGTTAATGATGACACAATTTATGATGACAGCAAGTGTGTCAAAACACACACAAACACGCAGTGTAGCCTAATTGAACAAACATTTGGCATACTGCACATCACGTGTTTGGATAGAACAGGTACACTACTCAAGTCGCAGCATTCTCTGTGGCTTGTTGTGTTTTACGCAACATTTCCATGGATGTGTTGATGACATTATTTAGGAAATATTAGAGGACTTTAGGAGACGTGATGTTGAAATGCATGTGCCGATGTAGTTAGGGGGGAGAAATATGATTAATATCCATTTGTGAAATGAACACATTGATGATAATATTATTCCTTTTCCCCCAGGTGCAATGTTCTGAGTTAGGAGATAAATAATAGCTTAATGAAAAACGTGGAGAGTGATCTTATTGATCTTATTTGCCTCGTAGATATTTAATATCTATAAATCTGACACCATATGTTTATAAGTTAGCTGAGCAAGATCCTCTGGAAACTTAACAGGCGGTAACTTGTAAACAGCTAGATAACTAGTGTAGACATGCCAAGTCCCGCTAAATATGAAATATGTACGGCTACCTGTCCTCGCGGATGTGCCTGCTACAGCCGGCAAAACCTATGGTGCAATCAGCTCACCCCTATGTTTCGGATATGTTTCCGGAAACTGAACTGTTTAATAGGGGTGAGGCAGAAAGGAATGCCCTCAAATGAGCTAAACTTACTACCGGGTCAAATTGCCCAAACAAGTCCCTAAATGAGCCAGCTGTGGGCCCCGCTGCAAAAATAGTTACGTCTCAGTGATTTCATGTTAAGCACCAGAATAGCTTGCTAGCAAAGTGTGTGTGTGATAATGAACAGAATACTACAAGCAGGCAGAGAATAGGCTAACAATGATTTCCATATAACTCCACCGGAGATATTAGGAATAAACTTGGAATGTCGCAAACAAGGCTCGGTTCAAAGCAATAATATTTCATTCCAATTAAAGGCATAAAATACAACTCTTTAACCAGACAATGAAATCACAAGTTACAATACCAAGAATATTAATACATGTCGTCCTAAAATCCTAAAACTGCCCTAAGCAAAGACTTTACAGATTAAATGTAATTAACCTACACACAGCATGTTTTGACAAATATTGACAAATTTACATTGATTACATTATTCACAGATTTTAGGTCACAAATACAATCGGTACAAAAGAACGGCTGTAGACATTTACATTTCTTACAAAGGAACTGGCTGTGTACATTTACATGAAATTGAGGGGGGGGGGAAACATACAGGGGGGAAACATACAGGGGGAAAACATACGTTTGACTCTGAGGAACCTTCCTCCATATTCTGGCCAGCCAACTACATAGTTATTATTAAAGAGAAACGTGACATGTGCAACACAGTGTTACGTGTATACCAAATTCTCCCTTTATGGGACGGTCAGGAAAACATCAAATATCATACTATTTGGTCCATTGGCTGGTGTTTTACATTAGGTATTCCGTTGGTCTTTACATTCAGGCTGTGTGGTCCAGTGAGAGGGGTGAAACTTTGCACCTCCCTTCATCCTCTGTATTTGCATCTCTCAGGATGCAACTCTGGGAAGTATACGTGTGGGGTAGCCAGCCAGTTGCCAGCTCTTAATGGCCCTCATTCATCAAATGTGCATAGAAACCAGTGTAGATCTGAGCGCAGAATTCATCTTACGACGAAACTCACGTGTGATTCTCAAAACATTCGTATCACTCCAATTCCAGCGTACGAATGGACGGGTTTGATAAATCAGACGGTTGAAATCCGTCGTAATTTAAATATCACGCCCACATTTATGCGTGGATTAGAGGCCTCGCCCTTAGAATTTACGACATGTATAAGCAAAATCTGGCAAAGAAAAGGAATTTCTCTGAGATAAAAAGAGACGCTCAGGTCTCAGGTGCAGGCCAACCGCTTGGTATTAATTGGAAGTTTAAAATCAGGCATCGATTGTTAAAGGAAAATGCAGTGTTGACTGAGGTTACTGCTACAGTCATTGAAAACTATTAACAAGAACCTGAAGTGCATTTCAAATGAATTAATTACTTTAACTCAGTGGTGTAAAGTAACTAAGTATTAATACTTCGTTACTGTACTTAAGTATTTTTTTCGTGTATCTGTACTTTACTTGAGTATGTATCTGTCTGCCAACTTTGTACTTTACTTCACTACATTTTATTACAAAAATTGATACTTTTACTTCTTTACATTTTCCAAAACAAAGTCGTTACTCGCTACAAAATTAAAATT
>JACXGM010007985.1:0-18228 GCA_016801145.1 Umbra pygmaea
AAAACAGGCAAAGGTCAGACCGGAATAACATTTCATGAATAGAGTGCTCAGTATGAAGAATAATGTACTTACAATACCTCGCAAGGAGGCTATGGGTGAGTGTGGCTTAAATACAAAATGGAGTGAGCAGGTGTGGTGAATCATGATAATTGAGTCCGGGTATGGGAACTGTAGTTCTGAGGAAGTATGACTAGGGAAGTGGCAATGTCCAGGGAAGGGGAACTGGGAATCGTTACAGTATGCATATACTGAAAAACACTGAGAACGTAAGACATAATCACAGGAGACATAACAGAAAACAAAAGGAACATAGACAGCCTCACAGGGCTGGACGTGACACTGGTTAATCGCTGTCTTAAAAATTGAAAGCCATTTTCTCAAATTAACGAATGTGTATGGTTATAGAACTGTTGCTCAGAACAAAGAAATGCTTGATATGATTACTGATACTGTATCAGAGCTTAAAGCACTCTACCCACAGACTTAATTGTAATGGGGGGTGATTGGAACATGACACCTGACGAATGGATAGATAGATGGCCTTCAAAATGTTAAAGTTATCATTAAACCCCATAATTGATGAATGTATGAACAGCCTGGTAGATATATGGAGAAATTTAAATCCAGAGAAAGAACAATTAACGTGGTAGAAACCTAATGGTACATGCAGGTCCAGAATGGATTACTGGCTTGCTTCTGATTCATTTAGGACGTATAGCCTATCGACCAATCTTCAATTTCTAAAGCTTCCTTAATGGATCATTATTTAACAGAAACGACACTAAATCCGATTTATAAGAAAAACAAGAACAAAGGTTACTGGAAATTCAATTCCAGCTTGTTAAAAAATAAATATTACTGTGCAAAAATTAAAGAAATAATAATTGAAATTGAAAACTCAAAGCCATAGGGTTATAGTGCAGCTAGACTGAAACTTGGTTTGTCCCAGGTAATAAATGAAACTCAGTCTGGGATTCTTGGTGAAAGATCTATTCAAAATAACATAAGACTGGTTTTAGATTTGATTGATTACAGTAATGTGTTTATAGAGAGTGGATTTATATTACTTTTAGAGTTTTACAAAGCCTTTGATTTGGTAGAACACCCATTCATTTTAAAGACATTGATTGTAAAGTTGTTTTGGTAAAAAGTTTAGTAATTAAATTGACATGTTATACAGTGATATTAATAGTTGTGTGGCTCTGGAACATGGTTACACCCCAAGAATCACAGTCGAAAGAGGCATTAGGCAAGGTTGCAATAGTACTCCTCCATTATTTATTTTGGTTGCTGAGCTTATGTCAATGATTAAAAATAATGATTATGATTAAAAATAATGGTTTTGAAGGCATAAACATTATGGAAAAACAGATTTTAATTCAAATTGCAGACGATTCTACATTATTTTTGAAAAATGAAACACAAATCCCCAAAGCATTAGACTCCATATATACATTCTCTAAACAGCAGGCTTGAAATTAGATGTTGATAAATTCGAATTATTTGCTTTGCATGATCAATTGGCACACTCAGTTTGTAACACAAGTTAAATACTTCATTATTATAGTCATTAGGAACAATGAATTAAGGGAGAAAGAAAATGTTTGTAAGAATATGTATAAATGTAAAGCCATTTTGAATTCTTGGTTACAGAGGGACATGACCATATTTGGAAGGGTATTTTTATCTAAAATAGAAAGCCTTCCAAGAATAATCTATCCAGGATTTAATTGGAAATTTTAGACAAAATGGCTTAACTTATAAACAAAATGAATTTTGATTTTATCTGGAAAAATAAATGTCATTATATTATAAAGGTGGATGTGGTTAAGGAGGTTGAAGAAGGTAGAATAAATGCAATAGATTTTGAGATTATGAACGGTGTTCTTAAATTAAAATGGCTGAATGCATTTATTTTGCACAAAAGCTCTTCTTGGTTAACCATACCTGATGCAGTTTTCTGAAAATGGGAGGTATTGATTTTTTTATTGCGATGTGAATATGATCTATAAAAAATGCCAGTGAAGTTATCTTATCTCCTCCAGCATGTTCTCCTTTATTGGTATTTGATTTTTAAGCACAATTTTACTCCTTATAATACATCCCAATGGAATAACAAATACATCTTAACCAATCGCAAGTTTTTAGGCACTTGGATGGAGAAAGGAATTTGAGTGGTGTATCTTTGTGTGGAAGGTGTCAGCTTGAACAGCAGTTCACTAACAAATTTATTAAAAATGTTTTATGTACTAAATATTATCCCCTACAACTGAAAAGAAAATGTATTCTTAAAGATTATAGTGATGAAGAAGCAAGATAAACTACAAAATTGTATTTATCCTATCCTATCCCACTAAAAGCCAAAGAGGTGACATTTAAAATATTTTTATTTAACCTTTATTTAACCAGGTAAGTTGACTAAGAACAGTTTCTTATTTACAGCAACGACCTGGGAGCAATTAGAGTAAAGTGTCTTGCCCAAGGACACAACGACATTTGGCTCAGTCGGGAATCGAACTGGCAACCTTCTGACTACAAGTCTGACTCCCTACCCACTGAGCCATCTGCTATTCATTTTATTTGAATAGAGCTCAGGAGACGACGTCACGGAACAGTGCATTGTGGGTAGCTGCGGCCATTTTAGCGGTAACGCAAATCAAAACATTACTGTAGCCGACACCGAGGATAGTAGCAATTAACAATGAAACTAAAGAGCTACAGCAATAGAATAATATGTAAGCTATTAATAATAAAGTATTTTTACATTTAAGCTACAGCAACAGAATAATATTTAATGTCCAGTGCAGAGGAGACTATAGCTAGGAATTTCCACTGCATCGTGTGTCAATTGACTGATGCGTTCTAGAAATGTAAGGTTCAAATGATGCCATAGCCTGTCAGTATTAAACTAACCTAGTCTTTCCACCAAAAATCTAGATGAATTAACAAGGTGACATTGCTAATCGAGAATTGATATGCTGATTTGGCTAACAGCTACAGTATATAATTATTTTTTTATTTAACATCTTGCTCCCGAAACACAGCAACGTACTTACTGCTTGAATCTGAACAGCAGAACTTTAGTTAACTGCTCAATTAATAAATTAAATGTAGTTAACTCTGGCAGCAGAAGATATTTTGACCATGTCATGAAAATATCCAAAATTGCTAATCGCGATTAGCTGCGATACTAACAGAGTTGACTTCAAAGCAACGCAAAAAGACCTTGACCTTATGACCTGATAATAATAACTTACCATTGTGAAAGTGCCATGAGCAAACAAGCATGGCTTTGGAAATATTGTCGAAGTTGGTGGTTTTTCTCCATACAGCGGTGACCCAAGCCATCCGAAGCCTCTTTGTAATTTGGTACACCGGGTCTCCTTGTGTCTTCCCAAGTATGAAAATGGTGAAAACTACTACAGTTTTTTTTTGTCAACCATTACAGCAGTTCACGATGCAGCAATACTGAGCCATTTTTCCTCAAATAACCTTAATAATAACCTTAATATTGTCAAATGAACAACAAATTCTATACAGTACTACAGTAACCTACTATACAGTATACCTACTTCCGTACCGTGATTCCCAGAATTCATTGCGATGTGACGAAACAATCCCGAACTCTATACTGTTTTTTGTTAGCTAATGTTAGCAACCCAATTAATATCAGTTAACTAGCTAGATTACTCCTCCCTTGGACCCGGAAGTTGAAGCAACCCTGGATGGATTCTGATGCTACCTGGCTATCATCACCTCACCTTAGCATTCCATAGACTCGCATTAATTTTAGGGTCACTTTGACAGCAAATAATTGTACATCTGAAGCATTTAAAAGCTCTATTTGTCCATTGTTTATTTCTAAAGAAACAGGACAATGTATAAAAAGCTCCATTACCTTGTATCTCACGTTATGGCCCCGTAGCAGATGTTTTTGTGAAAATATGCTAACTGTTGTGTCATATCCACAGGACTTTCTGTTGCACAGTAGAGAAATTACCATGAAGTTAATGAGAAGCTTGCAGGCAATTGGGGGACATGGAGGCATACAGTCAAGAGAGAATCCCATAGAAAATCATTGGAACAAAATATTTCAGCAACGTTTGATGGATTGTAAATACTTCCTACTCATGCTCTCCGTTTCTGCAGGAGCAAGATACAGATTTATCTTGGCATGGCTACGAGAAGAACAACAGTTTTCAGAGATGTTGCGCAAGTCACATCTACATTATCACGCTCAGCTTGAGTCTTCACTTGCTCTCCATAGGAATGGTGTCTGTTTGTTCATTCATTTCACTGTCTATGGTGAAAACGCATCTATACTGTGATCTCGATAGCACGTCACACAATAGCTGTGTCTCAATGTGAAGGCTGCATTTCGAAGGCCGCATCCTCCGAAGGGTGCAGAGTTTGAATTGAGACAGCCTTCGTAGCACTGCTGTGACGCAGTAATTACACAGTAATGACTACAGTTTATGTGGTGGATTATGAGCAGACTCTACCAGTGTCGGCTGGCCAATAGAGGGCGCTATGGTGCCACACCCCCATGAGCCAGACCACATTTATGAGCCACATATGAAAAAATAAAAAAATAAATAAATTTGTGTGTAACATTCCCGGAATTATTAGTGGGGTTATTTTAACTTTTTTACTTTTCCTTTAGCACCTGCACTAAGCCATTCGTCTGATCGCGCTAACTCGACCAATGTTATAACAAGGGAAAAAAGCTTGGGGGGGGTTGTTTGGCTTGAGGTCAAGGTGCAAATGAGCCTAGGTTAATATTACTCCGAAACATCACTTTAAGCCAGATGATGTTGGGGAGAGTGAACACTGCTACTCAGCTGGAAGATGACAGGGAGGACACAACGTGGAGGTGGATAAAAACTGGTACATTTTATCCAAAATAATCAACTGGTTTAAGTTTTGTGTGGTTTTTGAGTTGGCGTTGCATGGGCCGCAGTCAGCTATGAGGTTACTGAGGTACGGACCTCAATAATTATAATAATAATAAATAATATATTAGAGAAAAAATAAATTGTCACAATATAACAGTATATGTCACAAAATGTACGGATGGTTATGTTTCGTGGCATATTTGTCATTGTGTATACTGTGTGTGTTCTGTATGTGTTTAGTGTATGCACTGACGTCTGGGCACTGGGAGAGTGGTAGGTACTTGGTTACTCATTACGCATGAATGGGGCACTGGGTGAAATCCACACCAGTGGGTAATGAGTAATCAAGATGCCTATTTGATCCTAGTGTTCCAGATCAGTCTGCGCGCATTATTGTGAGTATGACTATATTATACATCCTTCATACAGTGTAATATTTACTAGAAATATTAAATACATTTATATTATTTGATGTTATTGTATGTATCCAGAGTCCACTCTGTTCTGTTCTGATGGTGGGCATCTTGCAATGCCAATTTACTACTGATGGCACCGTTTTTTAGTGATGGCAAACAAACATTAATTGCTGTTCTTCTAGCAGCAGGATATAATGCTGGCAGCACTAACCCAGATTTCCTTTTAAAAAATGAAAGCCACATTAGAATTGAACACGTTGTAAGGCATTCCAATAATGGCTTTTATTTTGAAAACTAAAATCCTGTCTGTAGCCAGCATATTTAGCTAGAAGAACAGCAATGTATGTTCGTTTTCCCATTACTAACGTCTTGTGCTCAACAATAAAGCTGCACATGTCCACCACAAGAGGGCACTGGTGTAGAGAAATAAGCAGAGCCATATAAGTTTGTGCAATATTTTTCAGAGGTAGACATTTAGTTGAGTAAAAGTACTTTTCTGAGTAACTCTGAGTTCACAAGTTTTGGGAAGTCTCTACTTAAGTCCAAATTGATCAGGTAGAATAAGTTCATATCTTAACAGTAACCTATAAAACAATTAGAAACAGTAAATGAAATATCAATTATGGTCACCTGTAAGATTTGAACTCCCTTTACCTGATCAATTTGGTCTTAAGTAGAAACTTCCCAAAACTAACTCAGAGTTATTCAGAAAAGTAATTACTCAAATAAATGTCCATCTCTGATATTTTGCTTATGTTTTTGCCTAAACCTTTTAAAAGTGGTATTCAATTATTACTGGCTATTTCACAGAGCATTGGTATTCTGCAGTTTGTGTTAAATTGTGTAGGGGTGATTACTGAATATGGCAAAGCCAAACTAGGATATTTTTCACCAGCCGCCACTGGACTCCACTCTACAATGAGAACTCTATTCTGGGCTTTCCCACGACGACATGAGTTTCTCATTGTAATGTCCTCAATACTGTAGTCTAATTCAGATCAATTTAACATTTGCCACCCTGCCAACCACCTCCGGGGCCTGTGTGGTGATTAATGTCAAGCTGGCCCTTGGCAAGAGTCATTAGCTGCCCTGTAAATCTTTTCACTCTCTTTGCTGTTTAGAGGGGCATTTATCACCCTGCCCTGCCCCCCAACCACACTCAATGAGCCAATAGTGTAATCACAGATCTCCCTAATATTAACAAGGACATGTGGTCGGGTGGAAGAGAATGCCTAGTGCCAGGGTGGGTGTGGAGGTTTGTGGGGAAAGTAAGAGTGAATAGAGTAAAAAAGAGAGCAGATGGAAGATGCATAGTACAGACGGGTTGAAAGAACAGCTGGGGACAACAAAGTGAAACACTGTGCCACAACAAGTTAGAAAGATAGCAAAGGTATGAAAGTCGGTTACACCCCCTGTATTTAAAAAAATTATTCCAGGTGTTTGTCAAGGAATACAGGATGTAAAATAAGAGTTGCCTGATTTGACTTTTCTATTTGTCTCAAGTGGTGACAAGGCAGATTAGGTGGTGTGTGTTGTCTGCCAGTATAATTCATATGTGACAACAACACAATTCAAACTCATAACCAACCTTCAATTATTTTCTTCTTTTTACTTTTCATCTTTTGTATTTTCACCAGAAGTATACAGACCAAAAGTTCAATCATTGCACATAAGGGGTGCTGTATGTTTTTCAAAGCAGCCAATGAAGCAACTCTGGCACATGATCTTCTCAGGTAACCATACTCAAATGTGTAAATGCAGAAGACAGGCTACAGTACCTTTCAAATGTATCTGAGACAAAAACTCACAGTAAAGCATTATTATGAAATGTCCAGACAGGTTTGACAGACAAAGACAGATGCTAGGTTGAGTCAGACCAAGACACTCCCTTCTCCCCAAACCTGTGTATCAGGTCCAGATTAAAAAAAACATTTGTAAAGTGCTTTTATTGTTTTACAAGAAAAATCACATAATGCATTAATAAGATTAAATAGAAAAATATTTACAAAAAAAGAAACCTTCAGTGGAATTAGAAGTTCTGGAATAAAATAGGATTGTATTGGGATTTTATAATTATTTTACAAAACATACTGAACACTTTGAAGGTGCAAAATATTTTATGTTGTGACACAAAAGTTAAATGAAATGTAAAACAGACATTTGTTGGTTAAATAGGAATTCACCCCCCTGAGTCAATACTTGTTAGGACCACATTTGGCTGCAATAATAGCTGTGATTGTTTTGGGTAAGTCTATATCAGCTATGACCATTCTTCCTGTCAAAACCATGCTTCACAAATGGTAATGTAAGTTTTGGCTTTATGTCGCACATAGCATTTTGCGCTATATAGCCAAAAAGAATGATTTTGGACTTGGACTTACTGGATTGTGCTAACTTGGGTTGGAGAAACCCAAGGAATAACCATCCTCTAAAAAGCCTCAGTTTCCTGTTTTTATCTGACAGGAGTGGCACCCGGTGTGATCTTCTGGTGCCTTAGCCCATCTGCATCAAGGTTCGATGTGTTGTGCGTTCAGTGAAGCTCTTCTGCATACTGTCTGGCCATTCTCCTGTGACCTCTACCACCAACAAGGCATTCTTCATCATTCAACTTGGTTTGAATTTCAGCAGTTCATCTTGACCATGTCTACAGTTGTGCTCAATGGTTTGTATATCCCTGGAGAATTGGTAATACTGTAGATCACAGGTGTCAAACCGGTTCCACGGAGGGCCGAGTGTATGCTGGTTTTTGGTCTTTCCTTTCAATTAGAGCCCAATTAAGACGTAGACTGCCAGGTGAGGCGAGAACCTAACCAATTAGTGACATTCAATCATTCAGGTACAAGGTAAAAGCGAAAACCTGCAGACACTAGGCCCTTTGTGGATCTGGTTTGACACCCCTGCTGTAGATGTACCATTTTTAAAGAAAACATGAGTGAGCAGGCAAAATAAATAAAATAATTCTCATGGGATTCATATTCAACTGTGGTCATAACAGAATGGTAACCTGGAAATCCAGAGTTCTCGCAAAGGCCCAATTTGAATTTGTTCAGTGAGTCACTCTGACATTCAGTAATGATGCTCATTAACTATGCCTTTGTAGCCGAGCCACACCAATCACATTGGTGTATCTCAGTGGTCCACAAACCCTTCCATGGAGGGCCTAGTGTATGCAGGTTTTTGCTTTTACCTTGTACAAGCCTGATGGAGTAGCTCACTAATTGGTTAGTATCTCGGCTCACCTGGCAGTCTAGGTCCTAATTATGCTCTAATTGAAGGGAAAGACCAAAAACCAGCATACACTAGGCCCTTTATGGAAGGGTTTGAGGATCACTGGTGTATCTGATATAGGTTTGCCAGAGGCGAGCTAAACAGAAGACGACAGCGATGCAATGTTGAGGTCCTTAGTAAACATTGCAAGATTGAAACGGATGAACGCCAGTTGTTTGAAATGGCTTTGGCCACTGCAATGAACGCGTTAGGCTTGACTTTTTATTCAAAAGAGGAACAAAAGACGGCACTCGAATTGTTCATTTGCAAGAAGGACGATTTTGCTGTTTTGTCGACTGGATACGGCAAGAGTTTAATCCACCAGTTAGCTCTGCTGTTCTAGTGATTTGTCGTAGTGTTATCCAATTACGTGCAGTGAGAATATCAAATGCATGCTTGATGTTGCCCCTTCAGTTGGACCATTTTCATTACTCAGTGACTCATCCTTAATCTGCCAGATTTGTGTTTGGATTTCCAGGGTAAAAGAACGGCACAATCATAGTAGAAAACACGGCAACAAAGAAAATAATGGAATGTCTGTAATAAAAAAATAATGGAATGTCAATTGTCTGCATACTCTCAGTTCTCAATACTGTGTATTGCCCCCTTTAGCATCAATGACAGTGGGCAGTCATTTGTGATAGTTGTCTATGAGGCCCCGAATTCCTGCAGGTGTACTGGGACAAAAATTCGGCCTGGGATGGAGCGGCCGGTGCGGGGGGGACTCTGAATACAGAGGAACTATCTCTCACAATTTGGCGGCTGGGCCATCCTGCGGATAAAACAGCCAGTCCATTTTAGCCTACTGTCACCTGTTTTAATACGTCCAGGACTGTAACTGACCGACCGGCCTTCAAAGTAAAATATGACGGCCCGTTCGGACTGGAATGGACGGGCCGTTCGGGAAAACTCCTGACCCTCCTGATGGCCAGTCTGTCCGTCCCTGATAGCTACCCATTTGTCTTGGCAAAATGCCTCCAGTTCATGCAAAGTGTTTGGTCATCTTGAATTAACCACATGTTTGAGATCTCTGCAGAGTGGCTCAATGACATTAGAGTCAGGAGACTTTGATGGCAACTCCAGAACCTTCACCTTTTTCTGTCATAACCACTGGAGGGCAACTTGGCCTTGTGCTTAGGGTCATTGTCTTGCTGGAAAGTCCAAAAGCATTCCATTCATTCATCTTGCCATCAATTTTCACTTGAACAGTACTGACTGATTGAACAGTACTGACTGGCATTTGCAATGCTTTGGATATTTTTTATATAATTTTCCAACGTTATGCAGTTCCAGTACCTTATTACTGAGGTCTTTTGACAGTTTCTTTCTGCTCCCCATGGCTCAGTATCTCGCCTGCTTAGTGCATCCAAGTTAGAGCTAACAAACACATTGACTATTTATACACAGACACTAATTGCAATTTAAAATGCCACAGCTATGGGAAATAATCCTTTAATTGTCATATTAACCTGTGTGTGTCCCCTTGTGTGTCTGTAACATGGCCATACATTCAAGTGTATGTAAATGTTTGATAGTGGCCATTTGGGTGTTTTCTGTTAGCAGTATGGTTAAAAAAGGGGCCAACCATCTATGTGATGAATAGGGATACTCCACCGATTAACATTAAGCTTTGTATCAGTAGAAACCCGGTAGTATTTTCAAATGACCATGCTTCCCTCCCTCATGTCCCCCTGAGACAAGAAATATCTCTATTGTATGTCTGGAAAAAACACATCGGATGATGCAAAATGATGATTTCACAGCTCTGCCTCCTCAGGCCTACAACACAACCTTCTTCAGGTCTTCTCAGCTCCGTCTTCTTCAGGTCTTCTCAGCTCCGTCTTCTTCAGGCAGTGGTGGCAGGTAATGAAGTACAATGACTTTGAAACAGTACTTAAGTAGAGTATTTCTTTTATGTATGACGTTTTACTTTTACTCCCTAATTTTTTGAAGGAAAAATCTGTACTTTTTATTTTGTCCAGTGAGCTGTTAACTGCGCAGAACTACTTTTAAATCTTAAATAATACTTGATGTGATAATAAAATAAGCCATCTTCCGTAACAAGTTTGTTAGGTAGTAACACCCCGAAAGCAGGTGTTCGGAAAACATGGGAGAGTGACGGTTTTCCCTGTACTAGCCATTCACCAAGGACGGATGTACATACTTTGAGGCCCTTTCATCACCATTGTCTTTGGTGGTCTCCCTCAAGACAAACAATGTTTGATTTTCACTTGAGAGCATTTATCTCTCAAACCATACATGCCAGTAACTAATGCCTGGTATCGTTGAGCTAAAAATATTACAGACAGGAAGTATGATTAAAAAATATCATAAAATGGTTAAATATAGAAGGTTAAGGTAAGGGTTAGGGAAAATGTTATGCTCATGGTTAGGATAATGTTTAAGTTTAGAGTAACTGGTAGTAGATAATTAAATGAAACATTACAGATAGTCTGTAAAGCATCTAAAGATTGACTATCCAAATAATGTGTTACCAAAAAACACCTGTAGATAACTCACACATGGATTACAATTGCTGTATCATGTAGATAATATGCAGGTCTGGAAAGAATTGAGAAACCACTGCAAAATTATCAGTTTCTTTGGTTTTATATTGATAGGTAAATGCTTATCAATATTTTATTCCATAAACTACTGAAAAAAATTCTCCCAAAATCCAAATAAAAACAATATTTTTGAGGGCATTTATTTGCAGAAAATCACAACTGGTCAAAATAACAAAAAAGAAGAAGTGTTGTCAGATATTGTATAATTCACAGAAAATAAGTTTATATAATTTTTTTACAGCAATGAAATTCTAATGTGTTAAAATGTATGGTGGACTAAGTTGAGAGGTGTTTTTAGTGACTGTCATATTGCAAACATTACCGGCACAATGATTTCTTGCTGTTTAGGGGTCTGGAGTGTTTCACTAAGCAGTTTTAACATTGAAGCATTTGAAAAATGTAACCATTTACGAAATGACATAATTTCCAATTAAGTGCTCAGAAAAAAGGTTATAAAAATATTTTTTTTATATTTTTTAAATTTTTTTTTCTTCTTTTCAACAAAATACACTGTATTAGGGTTGCAGGGAAAATAATATGCTGTAAACTAAAAGAAAAAACACTAATGTATTACTTTTAATTGAGGACAACAATTTTCATGATGAAATGAATGCAGCTACAGCAGCACTGGACTGGTTTCTGGCTATAGCGGAAACCTGCTGCTCTGGACTGTGCAAAGCCTTCAGTGTTGCCTGGAAGAGTGTGCTGTGATCAATTATTCAAACAGTGATCCAAGCATCAAATTTGATACAAATATTCTCTAAATGACATGTTAATGGAAAAATATGCTTTTCCTTAAAAAATGCAAAATGGCCGCCATTTTTAAAGATGGCCACCATTCCTGTCGAATATTAATTATTTTAATTGTTCAAATGGTGATGCAATCATAAAATGTGGCATTGGGGTATTTGGTGCTAAAGGATTATTTTACTTGAAAAAAGCAGCGTGGATGTTGGTGAAAGAGTCAGGAAGTTCTGGAACAGACTTCACTATTTCTGGACCAAACCTAAGCTGCTGACGCTCCTCACCACTGCTTTCCTTTGTCGGATGCTGAAATACAGAGACACTGGTGCTATGGAATGATGATGTAGCGTTGTGGCAGAAGGATTATGGTCAATGTTGTACATGACAGCAGTGGTGAACAGCCCTTTCTGTAGCACCGGTGGACAGACCACGACACCCTCTTCAACATACTTGCTTACTATGGCATATCCCAGTTGATCTGATATCTCCAGTGAATTGTGAATGGAGTTTCTCTATCTTTGGAATGTCTGTGGGCTGCTGCTCCCTCTTTGTACCAGGAGAAACAGTTGTACTGCAACAGTTGTGCAATAGCCTGGGGAGTCGGTGAAGTGTGAAATCTCAGCTGTGATTTGATGTTGAGTCCATGTTCTACTATACAAACAAAATGCAGGAGAGATGGGGGGGTGGCCTCTTTGATACATCCCTCATGGAATGTTCCATCAAATCTAGACTGATGATCCAAAATATGCCTTCTCAGGATTTTTGCAGCCTTGGCAATTATAAGTGCCTTTGAGTCTTCAGACGCTTGAGAGAGAGCCAAGTAAACATCTTGTAGGAAAGCCAGGAGCACATCTCTGCCCTGATTGTGAGCCGTGAGTTCAGGGATCTCAGCCAACAGCTTTTCCTTTAGTCTAGATATCTGTAGGGGAATGTACACCCAGTTGATTTAGATGCTGCTGGTACAGGTTGCACATATCTGCAAGATGGAAGGCGGAAGGACCATCAGAATTGAGACTGGTTTCTATGGCAGTTCAGAAAGAGCCATAGAAAAGTTGGCTGATTTAACCGTTTCACTCTGTGACTACTTTTCAACCCTTCTGAGGTTTCTCACTGTTGTAAAGATGAATGAGATACAAATGATGGTATGTAAGCTCCTGTGCAATAGCATCAGCACCACTTAGTTAAGCCAATAATTTACCATCATCAGGCAACTCTTTATTCCCAAAAAAGTTGGCGGATAAATTAGGTTGTGTAGGGCGCATCATGACAAACATTTAGATATAACATAATAAATAAAAACACAACAACAGTAGCTACGGGTTTAAAAATAACTAAACAAACTGGATAATAACAAGAAACAAATTAAAAGAATAGAGCGATTTAGTGACAAATATTACGTACAGCAAACAATTATGGATGAAAGTAAAGCTGGAGAACCAATATCGAAACGTAAACGTGATTCTTCGACAGAAACGGACAATATATTATTTTCACCTCCGGGAACAGTAAGGGCAGATTTGGACATATTAAAATCAATAAATGATAAATTGGGCATACTTGGACTGGTCAGTAAGGATATAAAAGCACTAAAAGCGAGTCTTGAAATGAATGACGAGAAAACGGCGTTGTTAGAGAAAGAGACAAATAAATTAAATATTTCTGTTAACAACATGGCAACTGATATCAATGAATTAAAAAAGGAGAACAAACTTTTGAAAGATTCATTACTGGACATACAAACAAGATCAATGAGAAATAATATTGTACTCACAGGTATCAAAGAGAAAGAAGGCGAAGTTATCGAGGAAGTCATGGCTGATTTTCTCCAAATGGCGCTTAAAATCCCACGCGAAACTGCTGAAAAGATCAAGTTTGAACGTGTTCACCGTTTTGGACAAAGAAATCAAAAATATGAATATAAATTTGCCTATTTTAAGGATAAAATCAACGTTAAAAGCTTGGGTAAAAGACTTGCAGGTTCAAACATCGGTATGAATGATCAATTCCCCAAAATAATTGCCGAACGACGTAAAGTACTTTATCCGATCCAAAAGGAAAACAGAATGAAAGGTAAACGCGTTGCACTTGTTGTTGATAAACTATACATTGACAATCAGCTTTTTCGCAATAAAAATGCTACTCCCTGGCTATATTAAAATTGCTTACAAAAAACAATGAAGGAATATATAGGACTTGTAAGATGGGTAAACAATTGTTAAAACTAGATATGGATGATAACTTTTGTTATTTATTAACTCAAATAGAAAATGTTTAAAGTGTAATGGTCACATGGATTGTATTGTGGGTGCAAAAGTGTATGGTAGGTGTTTAGTACTGGTGAAAGTGATTTTGTGAATGCCATGATATGAGTGTGGTGTCTGATGCTTGCTTACCCTTATACTACTAGGCATACTTTTTTGAGATGGAGCTATATGGGGGGGGGGCTGTGAGGTTGTACAGAGGGATAATGGTAATATTATGAAATTAACTTATTTTATGGATTCATTGGACAATATACTGAATGGCTTCAAATTAATACTCATCTAAAAGAGTGATTAACAATTTACTTCTATCGAGAGGTCTCTTTCTTTTAGGGACAGCCTGAAGGACCTGGACACTGGACATTCTGACTCTTTTGGGCCTATTGTAGGCTGCTTGTGTCACATGATGGTCAAAACCTACTTGAGCAGCCCCTCCCTCAGTGACCCTGAGCCTGCTTGGCAAGGTGGGTCCGATTAAGCCAATGCCCTAAGAAGCTTTAAATAATACACAGGGAGATTCTCAAGCTGCCATGGGAACCCTGTTGACCTGTACCTACCAGTGGGGATTCCGGTGGGGTATCTCCTACCATGCAGTGGCAGTGTTTGGCTAACACTGGCCGCAGTAACCCATGGGTAGGAGGTCCCTCCCTGATTGTCCGAGTGTGACCTCCTACCCATGGGTTACTGGCCGCAGTAACCCATGGGTAGGAGGTCACACTTGGACAATCAGGGAAGGAGGTTGTATTAAGGTTTTTATTATGGCCGTTTCAGTATAGGACAATTTTGGTCTGACCACTCAATGGGTGGGTGTCCACACCGGGTGTCCGGGCATGTAGCTTGGAAGGAAGACACCACTCTGCAATTTAGACAAAAGTGTAAAAAAATTATCTGTGTGTATGTCTTTCTGGGCGGCTTTGCAGGTCCCTTCATGCAGCTATAGGACTTTGGGGGAATGCAACCACTCTACATCTGTTGTTATTATGGCTTGAGAAGAATGAATGAGGTGATTAGGAATGTGTGAGTATGTTTGTTTGTTTGTTTGTTTGTAACCCACAATTGAAGAATGGGAGTTAAATACATTTTCCTACAGAATGTAAACTGAACAGAAGTAACTATAACAATAATAATTGCTAAAATATCAACAGATTTTCCAGAAGTGTCTCTAAAGTGAAAGTATTGAAAGGGGTAGAACAGGTATTAATAGGAGTAGAATACTTTTGGAAAAATAGCTACAAAATAAATTCAAATAAGGTATCTTTATAGATAAAATGTATTGAGCACTACACAAATTGAGATAAGGGTAATTGGAATACTACTGGTAGTAAGTTAATACACTACCTATGGCACAATGTGCTTGGGGGTGGGGAACAATGCTACCTGGTGCGGGGTGTGGGAGGGAGTGGATTGGGGCTGGGTTGAGGGTTGTTGTGGTGGATGTTGATTTGGGGAGTGGGGGGGAATATATTGGGAGGAATGGGGAGGACCAATGGGACAATTTATATTTTCTAGCATTCCAAAAATTATGGAAAATCATCAAAGACAAGCAATATTTAAGCCATGTCGTAAAGGTGGTTTTAAGAAAGTATATCGAGATAAATAAAATGGAATTAAGGATCACAGTATGGTAACTGGAGAAATAAGTATAGCCAGCTATAATTGTAATGGATTAGCAGATAATAAGAAAAGACGAGCAGTATTTACCTGTTAAAAGAAATGGAATACAATATCTACTCTTTACAAGAAACACATTCAACAGCTTTAAATGAAGTTTATTGGAAAAAGGAATGGGATGGGGAAGCATATTTCTCCCATGGACAAAGAAACTCGAAAGGGGTGATGATATTAATTAAAAATAATACTAATATAAATGTGGAAAATGTTATTTTGAATTCAGAAGGTAGATGGATCATATTAAAGATGGTAATTGACTTGAAACAGATATGGCTCATTAACCTATATGGTCCAAATAAAGATCATCCACTATTCTTTAAAGAGATATATGAGAAGCTATTAAAATTACAAGCAACACGGGGCTATATAATTATGGTTGGGGATTTTAACACAACGTTGCACTCCAGCTTGGATAGAAAAGGTAATAAAAACATAAATTATCACCCACAAGCACTAAAGGAAATAAATAATTGCATGAACATTCTAGAATTGGTGGATATATGGAGGCTTAAATATCCTACAATGATACGATATACATGGCGGAGGCTTAACCAAGCTAGTCGTCTTGATTATTTTTTGACGTCATTTTCTCTTGCACCGAAGGTTAAGAAAGTGTTGATAGGGGAAAGAATGAGGTCGGATCATCATATAATTGGCATATATATTGTTCTTACAGAAGTTCCACGGGGAAGGGTGTACTGGAAATTTAATCAAAGCTTACTGGAGCATAACTCCTTTTTAGCCAGGACTAAACAATTCATAGTAGAATTTTTTGAACATAACATAGGTACAGCAGACCCGCTTATTGTGTGGGATGCCTTTAAATGTGCCTTCAGAGGCCATGCAATTCAGTACTCCTCCTTGAAAAAAAGGCAATTCATTTTAAAGGAGTCCATATTATCCAAAGAAATTGCAGACATAATAGCTCAAATTGACAACAGTAATAGCTATAATATGGAGTTTCAGAATAAGTTGGAGGATAAACAAAAAGAAATGGAGGAACTCATACAAGAAAGATCAAACATAATTTATTATAAAAATAAAGCAAGTTGGATGGAATATGGAGAAAAATGCACATCCTTTTTCTTAAATCTTCAACATAGGAATGCCACCAAGAAGAATGTATTGAAATTAGTCACTACTGAAGGATCCACTTACGACTTGCCAAATAAAATACTAGAGCAGGAAGTAAAATACTTCAAAAATATGTTCTCCTTCCAGTCTGCTTCAGTACTCTTAACAGATATTAATTGTAGGAGTTTTTCCCTGATGATAACTTAAAACTAACAACTACGCAAAGAGACTCGTGCGAAGGACAAATTACTGAAGAGGAAATGCTTGAAGCTATCAAAACATTTAAACATGGAAAAACTCACGGACTAGATGGCATCACAGTAGCGGTATACCATACGTTTTTTGACATATTAAGAGGTCCATTATTAGCATGTTTTATTCATTCGTATGTAAATTGTAGATTGTCAGACACACAACAAGAAGGCCTGATCTCATTACTATTAAAACAGGACCCAAGCGGAGTATATAAAGACCCTGTATATTTAAAAAACTGGAGGCCTCTTACACTGCAATGCTGCGATGCCAAAATATTAGCCAAATGCATAGCTCTTAGAATTAAGAATGTTTTACCAGATATTATTAATCCTAACCAGACAGGCTTTATGCATGGACGTTACATTGGAGATAATATAAGGCAAGTTTTAGAAACAATAAAACACTATGAACTATCAGGACTATCGGGCCTAGTTTTCATAGCTGATTTTGAAAAAGCCTTTGATAAAGTTCGATTAGACTTTATATATAAATGTTTGGAATATTATAATTTTGGAGACTCTCTTATAAAATGGGTTAAAATTATGTATAGTAACCCTAGATGTAAAATTATAAATAATGGCTATATCTCGCAACATTTCAATCCGTCAAGAGGAGTTAAGCAGGGCTGTCCATTGTCGGCGTACCTTTTTACTGTTGCAATTGAAATGTTAGCTAATAAAATCAGAATTAACAACAACATTAAGGGCCTGGAAATTCATGGCTTACAAACAAAGGTATCTATGTATGCCGATGACTCATGTTTCCTTTTGCAACCACAGTTGGAATCACTAAATGGCCTCCTAAAAGATGTCGATACCTTTTCAAATATATCTGGATTAAAATCTAACTACGAAAAGTGTACTATATTACGTATTGGAGCTCTAAAGGATTCAGATTTTATATTACAGTGTAGATTACCAATAAAGTGGGCTGATGGGGATGTAGACATATTAGGTATACATATACCATATGGAAGATCAAGTGGTATTCAAAAAAACTATTTAACAAAACTAGCTAAAATAGATAAAATATTGCTCCCCTGGAAAGGACAGTCCTATCTATTTGTGGTAAAATCTCT
>JACXGM010007985.1:18328-29801 GCA_016801145.1 Umbra pygmaea
TATACAAAAGGTATACCTGAATCCTAACTGGTTCACTAGTAAGCTAATAAGAGTATTTCACCCATTGTTCAGTAAGGACCTATTTCCTTTTCTACAAATTACAACTGATCATTTTCAGATATTGGAAAAGGAAATAATTTCTAAGATGTCATTATTTTTCAAACAAGCCATGAAAAGTTGGTTGCAATTCCAATTTAATTCACCTGAAAATAGGGACCAAATTTTACAACAATTATTGTGGCTAAATTCTCATATACTAGTTGATAAAAAGCCAGTATACTTTGACAAGATGTTTGGAAAAGGAATAATGTTTGTAAATGACATTATAAATTAAGCCGGGGGAGTGATGCCTTACATGCAGTTAACAAAAATGTATGGTGATGTATGCTCTCTACAAAAATATAATCAACTAACCGCAGCAATACCATATACTTGGAAAAAGAAAATACAAGGTGGGAAAAGGTCTGATATTGTCTGTCAACCATGTATTAAAGATCTCACATGGATGAGGAAAATACGGATAAACAAAGAAATATATCAATTCCATCTAAGAACAAAAAAACTGTTTGCTTTTCCATATAAACTACAAAATAGCTGGGAAGAAATGTTTGATTTTCCGATCCCATGGCATAACGCATTTGGATTAATACGTAAAACAACACCAGACTCAAAAATTTGAATATTTCAATACAAGTTATTATACAAAATATTGGCAACAAATAGAAATCTATACAAGTGGGGAATACAATCTTCCCAACTCTGCAGATTTTGCTCTGAGGAAGCAGAATCTATAGATCATCTTTTTTGGTACTGTCCTCATGTTGCTTGTTTTTGGTCACAGGTACAAGAATGGATGAACAAATGCAATATTTGTTTTGAATTAACGTTACAAATAGCAATGCTTGGAGACTTAACATGTAGTAGTCAGACAATTAATAATATGATAATTATTTTAGCAAAAATATTTATCTTTAATTCCAAATTGGTGGAGTCATTGAAAATAGAAAAGTTTCATAATTATGTGAAGCATCACAGTACAGTAGAAATTTATATGGCAAATAGAAACCCAATATGGCTTTGGTTAAAAGATAGATGGACGGTGTTGGGTGGGGATGAGGTGTGGATCAAGTGAAACTGGGATCTGGAAAACGCACAAGATTTGTAAATATTGTAAAATAAGACAAATGTATAAGCTAGAGAGAAATATTAAAATGGCACAATGTAATTGGTCTCAACATTTGGTCACGGCTAGGTAAAGGTTAGGACAGGTGTAAAATGTACAAAGCAATAATATAAAACAAAAAAAGTGGGATTGGAAATGATGCACATTTTAGAATAAAGACAATACGATTGTCAAATATTGAAGCTGACCTCCCCCCCCCAAAAAAAAATAAAAATAATAATAATAATAATCATTTACCATCATTCAGTGTTTGTGCACATTCATGTAGTCTGTCATTTAGGTGCATTGTCATTACCTGACGTAGGTCAGATTTAGAAGATATGTTATCACAAAGAAAGCAAACCTGATCATCTAGACTTTGCTGCATCATCGTTCTTCAACGCTTTGTTTGGCCTTCATCTGTCTCACTACATTGAGCATCGGATTGTTGCTTCTGGGCATGAAGAAACTTTGTGTTGTTCAACTGAAGTCGACAATTGTATTGATACTTCTCTTGGTTCCTTCTCAAAGTAGTTTCTATACCACAACCTTCATCCAGTCGTTCCAGGTACAGGGTCATTGGCATTTTGTTGATCTTGTGAAAGAGTGGAATGTTGGTGGCAATTATTTTATAGCCATCATGTTAAGAAACATGATGGGTAGGTGGTGATTGGAAGGGTTCCTTTGTGTCTGTCTGACAAAGACAACATTTCATCCAATCAGTTGGCCTCTTGGCTGACATGGGATTTTCATTTGCCATTTTGGGGGTTTGTTGTCTGATTAAGGCAGAGGGGTTAACCTTTTACCACCTTAATCATAGACATAGTACACATTCAGGTATGGGATACAACTAGGTTCATCTACAACTAGGTTCATCTACAACTACTCCAATCATTCATCCCGTGCCATTTAAGTCCCGTTATCTGTACACCATCTAGGTAAGCATACATTAACAAGCCATGTATTGCTCCGGTTACCATTGGCTCGGCTCTCCCGTGGTGGCACAACATGTCAATTCAGGTGCGACTATCTAACTACATCTATTATTGGCTAATGGATCAGGGTCTGTTAGACAGCATTTAGGAAACTAAACTTAGATATACTATTACTACTAGTCAAGAACTAATGTGTATTTAAAACTAGATCAGCTGCCACTGAACCCCATGCTGAGTTCCACAGCAGTGAAGTCACCAGTATGCCCTGGTTGTGTAATGACGTTCACTCTATTAAACAAAAACGTTACTTAACACATTCAATTGAACTCTGACAGAAATGGAAATTGCTTCTGGGCATGAAGTAACATTGTGTTGTTAAACTGAAGTCAACAATTGTAGTGATACTTTTCTTGATTCCTTCTCAAAGTTCTTTGAAGGACAATCGCTCGAGGACATCACAGAGCCCCCCCATCCACAGTGGGATGACAGCCCCAAACTCACGGCACAGGACGATCGGGGCGAGTGAGATGGAAGGCCCGAACCAAAGCGGGGTCAAGGATGTCTGCAGCCGGGACCCAGAAACGTACCTCAGGACCGTAACCCTCCCACTGAACCAGGTATTGAAGGCCCCCACGGCGGCACAGGGAGTCAAGCAGCTCCTGATAGAGTAAGCAGGCTCTTAACCAACGATCACAGGAGGCAGAGGAAGAGCAGCCACTGGAGGATGGAGAGGACTATATTTAACAGGTATTAACAAGAACAGATGAAAGGAGGAAGAGATGCGGTACTGACGAGGCAACTGGAGACAATATGTAACAGAGTTGAGGCGGTGGGTTATCTTGAATGGACCGATGTAATGGGGAGACAATTTCTTACATGTGTGACGAAGACGGATGTAAACTTCAAACTCTGTGGCAGTTTCAAGGAATGGCAGACAATTCTGTGAAATAAACACGGATCCTTAACTTCTAAATCTGTGGCAGTTTCACGGAATCACATGATGACGTAGCAGCGTGTAAATAGCATAGATTGGTAGGATGGGGATGGTGGGTGGGCGTAAAAACATGCGACTCACAAACCAAAGATTGCGAGTTCGAATGCATAAGGACACTTTGCATGTATTTTCTTTTCTATTCCAGCGAGATGCAGACGTGTTGCAAATATGCTTTTTTATCCTTTTTTTTCTGACTATCACCATGGTTACAAACAATACATTATGTCATAATACTGTTACATGGAGTTAACAGCAAGGTTTCTGAGTGGTTAAGGTTAGTGTTTGGGTAAGGCTTAGATTTAATTTACAGCATGATTTCTGAGTGGTTTAGGTTAGGGGTTTGGGTAAGGTTTAGATTGAATTTACAGCAAGGTTTCTGAGTGATTAAGGTTAGGGTAAGGGTTTGGGTATTGCTTAGATCGAGTTAACAGCAAGGTCTCACTGTGCGCCCATTGCAGATTTTTCCGCGGAACTGCCACAGATTTTGGTCCCATTCTGTGAAACTGCCACGGATTCACAATCTTGTCATGGATAGTGTGTCACGCTCATTCACATGTTAGGGGTCAAGTGAGGTGAAATACCACAGACAATAACTCTATTGAAACAGAACAGATACACATAATCTAAAAAATAAAAGAGCCTTTAAAACAAATATAATAAATATTGTAATGATTGGAGGCTTACAGTCTGGTACAGGCGTCTCCAACCTTGGCCCTGGAGAGCTACCAGCCTCATTCCAACCGCACATAATATAGCCTCATTCAGCTTATTACACAACTACTTATGAGAATCAGGTGTGCTAAATTAGGGGTGGAGTGAAAAAGGTCAGGTCAATAGCTCTCGATGACCAGGGTTGGTGATGCCTGGTCTAGAGCCTGCTATGAATGCAGGTTTGTGGTTATGTTGTTCAGGAGCCTAGGACACAGGCTGGCTGTGAAGATCTTTCAGATTAAAGGCCTACGTGAGACTAGAGAAGAGGCTAATGAGGTACTGCTCCATTCTATCGGTCATGGGTAGCCTTTCTGCGTTGTGATAAAGGTGCAATTTGTTTCCTAAATGTCATTCATATTGTTTCACTCACACATTTAAATTTGATTTGTGGAATTAGGGCATTTAAAATGTGTTTGTGTTGCCTTTGCTAGTGTGTTTTGGAATGATTATGTGGAAGAGGTCAATTGTATCAGTCCAGCATTCATGTATGAAATAGAAACTGTCAGAGTTTTTTATTTCAGTTGTAGTCAAATTTAAATTCGAACATTTAAATTTGAAAAATATAGAGTTAATATGAAAATAAAATCTTATCATTACTAGCATTTTTCAAGTATAAATACACATGAAAATTAATTATAATCTATGTTAATACATTTTTTATAGTTCTCTGCCTATAATATACACAACAAATCATGTCTACTGATTTTTTTTCAGAGGCAAACAAGGAATAATTCAAATAAAATATAATATTAAATTTTTTTTACACTGATTACAAATTTAAATTTTAATTCAGTTTAGCTCTTGGAAATTAAACACATATTCCCATTTTGGCTGGTTGAAGATGTTGCCCAAAGTGCAATTCCAAATTTGACATTCACACTTCATGGACTCCACACACCAGGTTTGCTGGGACTGCAATATCTGTGAGAGAAAAAGAAAACAATCAATATCTTGTTTGTTTTTATTAAAAAAGACACTATTAGTGGAAAGTCGAAAAAAGAAAAGATGATTATTTTGTGCAACCAAAAGTATAAATTAAAATAACTACAACAAAAAATGTGTGGTTTTTCAGTGTTGGGCATAGTTACTTTTAGGATTACTTTTTAGTTACTTGATGAGTTCACAAGTTTTGGGAAGTGGCTAATTAAGACAAAATGATCAGGTAAATAGAGTATATATCTTAACAGTGACCTATAAAACAAATAGACAGAGTAAAGAACATCTCAATCATGGTCACCAGTATGTCGTACTAGTACATTGCCCGGTACTGGTACATGAGTCGTTCATTTCGTTCTTTTTCGCACAGGCGCACTACTTCTATGATCCAGTATACTACTTGGTACTAGTACCTGATCATTTTGTCTCAATTAGGGACTTCCCAAAACTTGTGAAGTCATAAAGTAACTAAAAAGTAATTCTAAAAGTAACTATACCCAACACTGGGTTTAATGACCATTTTCAAAATCACAATGTGGCCCCCAAGTACAAAAAAACACAGTCATGATCAAATTTAATCACTGTATATAGGAGAGTTAGAGAAAATCTATTTATGTATCATATCACAATCTTGTCAAGAATAGTGTGTCACGCTCATTCACATGATAGGGGTCAAGTGATGTGAAATACCACAGATAATAACTCTATTGTAACAGAACAGATACACATAATCTAAATACTAATAGAGACTTTCAAACAGAAATAAATATTGTAATGATTGGCTGTTGACAGTCTAGTAAGTACCTATCTGAGCAGGCTTGGGCAGGTTCAGGTTGGCCATGATTTCCACAAACTCCTCCACTGACTTGGTCAGTCGGGGGTTAAACTGCTTCTCCTCGGCTACCGTGGAGGCTGTCTGACCTGCACAGTTACTTTGACAGTCAGTGACAGAAAGTATACTCTGCTTTACAACAACATGTTTATGAATCAGAGGAACAATTTAGAAAAACAACCATTTAAATAGGCCTAAATAAATGACAGATGAAAGAGCCCTAGAATATAACATAATATTAGTGTTTATATATATAAAGATAGGTGATACAAAGCTGTCTAACTTCATAATGTCTCTACGAATTGTCATTAAAAATGTTTTATTATACCAGGCTTCTGGGAATATTTGTACTAAAACTGTAAGATTATACCCAAGGGCATAAAAAGCCCTGCTATATATACCAGACTCGAGGTCAGGAAATAATGGAAAAGAACACATTAGTCATTATATGAGGGTTTATTCTCAACCTTTGTAGTCATGAGCAGGGAAGATGAGGCACTCAGGAGGTAATGTGAAGATCTTCTGGTGAACTGATTCATACAGTCTCCTAGAGCAGCCTGGGATAAAGAAGCAAACAGATTACTCTGCTGCGGATGTGGTATTCAAATCCTACTTCTATTAACCTTAATGGACGGTCGGGTTTGCTTTGACAGACTTTCAATGATGGATATGTAATTAAATAAAAACATATGAATCTGAGCAGGCTTTGCCTGCATTGCAGTGCGGGCGGGATGGCGTGCCCCTGATCTGGTGCGCAACTAGCCAACAGTGTGATGGTGCAGTGGTGTTACGGGTATTGTGTGGTGTTAGGTGCTATTGCTTGGTCTCGTTCCTCAGTCAGTCCCTCATTTCCCCTTGGCGTGAGGGTTTTCATGTGTTCTAGAACATCTGTATCTTCCTCTGGTTATTGCAATTTCGTTATGTTAGCGCTGTCACCCTGTGGATCCGACTTAAAAGGTTCCTTTTGTGGGATGCGCTGCTATTTGCATTGTGACGTGCATTCACACGAACAGGTAAATGGTCTCACAGTGGGCCTTCTTGGGATTTTGGGAAGTTGAGTTTCTGTTTCGGGTGTTGAAGTTAGCGTGTTTTTAATTTCTAGACTAAATTTGTTAATTTGTCATAAATTAACAAATTATGATACTTTAACTTCAGTTAGTGTTGCTGATATTTTCATAATAAAAGGAAGACATATACCAGGTTTATGTAATAAAGTAGCTGATGCTTTGTCTTATTTTCGATATCAGGTGTTTTGCATATTACATCCGGAATCTTAGCTCAGTGTTCTGACTTGCCCTTCATTCCAGAAATGCAATATTAAACTAAATCACACACTGCAAACATTACTGAAGGGTCTGGCAAAATCCACATTAAAATTGTATGATTCTGCATGGGTTTATTAAATACAGTATCATTCTGTAGAACATTTTATGTTCCACAAACAATGTTTACATACCTCTGATTTGTGCTTTCATTGTTCCTTCACAGAATATGCAGTCTACATCTATTAAAACAACCCTGGTGGGAATTCATTTAAATGAGATGCCGTGATAAATCTGCCCCTGGTATTTTGGGTAATTCCTCAGTGAGACTACTTCTCAATAGTATGCGTACAATGAAGCATTAAATGATAAATGAATACCTTTGACACATTTACGGGTTATCACACTTTAAGGGTTATGGTTTCCAAAATGAGAGAAGGGTGTTTTGGAGCATTTAATTATTCTTTTTTTCAGACAGTGTGCATGACGGCTTTCTATGTGTTTTTGAGGTGTGGTGAATATACTTACCTCACTTGCCTACTGCGCCCTTGCTCGTTTGGGGATTTGCAAGCTTTGTTATAAGGTACTCAGTCAGGGGATAACTTTTGTCTCAAGGAGAATCACATTAAACTGTTTCACCAAAGAACTATGTAGAACTATTATAATAATTGTACGAGGGCGTAACTCACCGAGGAGATGACTCTAGCCATGCAGTGCGCCCTCCTGTAGCCTTGTTCTGACGCTTCCGTTTTAAAAAATAAAATAGTTGCGCATCTCCCCAGGCCACCGGGCTACCATATTCAGAACAAACATCCTGGTTTAATGGATTGAATGTAGGGCTGCACGATATTGGAAATAAATTACATTGCGATGTTTTGTTTCCCAACGATATATATTGCGATATTGCAAGCCATCAATGTAGGCTACAGTCAATAATTACCATTCCATGATACTAATAATTTCACTAATAAACAAGCTTCATTCTCTGTAAACAGTAAAGCAGTACACATTTTTTTATAAAACACCAGCTTTACACCAACCCCTGATTGGTTTATAATAGAACTTATAAGCATTTTAGTTCACAATCTTTTGTTTTTAAGTCAACTTTTTTTAGCCAACGTGCCATAGTAAAACAGTGTTGGTCATCATCATAATCATGGCTAAGTAAATGTGACAGCGTGTAATTGCAACATATCTTTACGATATGAAGCGTTATTGCGTTTGTTATTTCTTTCTGTCGTTGACAGCATTTCTGTTAAGATGTCACACTGGCAAAGGCATCGCAAATAGTGTTTTGTTTTGATTGACATCCGAAATTAGATTTTGTACTCGTCGTAAAGAGCTTTGTGGTCCCGTTTTAAGTGATCAGACAAATGGGTGTTTTTTTCCTTGTTTTGTAGCCACAAATTTATAACACTCCTGACAAAGTACCTATTTTTTGTAGCCAAAATAGTCCCAAAGATTTTGACCTTATTTTTGGTACGAAACCATCCTTTTTTTTCCTGCGTAATGCGTATCCTCTTCGTCGCTCATCTTTCGCTAGTACAGCTCTGCCAGTTACAGAGAATGTTGGCTGTGAGCTAGTGATGGGCGATTCATGAACGATTCGTTCATTTTGAACGAATCTTTTAAAAGACCGGTACGTACGATTCATACTGGGTCATTCATTTCGTTCATTTTCGCGCAGGCACATTACTTCTATCATGATCCAGTATACTGCTCGGTACTAGTATCTGAATCGTTCAAATCGTTCACTTTTGCGCAAGCGCATTACTTCTATGATCCAGTATACTGCTCGGTACTAGTATCTGAATCGTTCAAATCGTTCATTTTTGCGCAAGCGCATTAGTTCTATGATCCAGTATACTACTCGGTACTAGTATTTGAATCGTTCATATCGTTCATTTTGACGCAAGCGCATTACTTCTATGATCCAGTATACTACTCCGTACTAGTATCTGCATCGTTCATATCGTTCTTTTTGGCGCAAGCGCATTACTTCTATGATCCAGTATACTGCTCCGTACTGGTACTTGAGTCGTTCATATCGTTCTTTTTGGCGCAGGCGCATTACTTCTATGATTCAGTATACTGCTCGTTACTAGTATGTCGTACTAGTACATTGCCCGGTACTGGTACATGAGTCGTTCATTTCGTTCTTTTTCGCACAGGCGCACTACTTCTATGATCCAGTATACTGCTTGGTACTAGTACCTGGATCGTTCATATCGTTCATTTTGGGGCAGGCACATTACTTTATTATTTAATACGATGTAGTTATTGGATTTGCACATGTTTGCTCATCACTGTAGACTGATGACTTAACTAGTCCGAATAAATTACTAATTTGACAAATGCACCATTATCATAGTTTACATATGGATCTGTTGATTCTATTACAGGATTATGTACAAAATAAATATTTTAAGCTTTATGTTAATTGTTATTCTTACGAAGTCATATGACGCTGGATATTTAAAATACTACACACGTAGGTATCCGTATTACTGCTTGGCCACTGAACGTCTTTGTTATAATGAATTGATTATACGGTAGGCTGTACATTTTGCCTATCCGCACTGCCTCAAATGAACAAATGTTTGAATAATATAAAGTTCAGGCTGCGGGATGGAAGTGAACAACACACTTGACAGCTACACTTATTTTATTGCCTCAAATATAAAACTTTCTACCAGACGTCGTATGAGATTAGTTCATTATCTTAAATGTTTTTGGATTTGTGCAGGTGCATTACTTCTATGATCCATTATATGGTTAATTAATTTTCTTATTTCCTTCTTTTTTGCGAAGGCTTATTTCTATGATCCAGTATGTACGGTACGGATCAGTATACTGGTTCTTTTCGTTCATTTCGATCTGCGCATGCGCAGATGAATGATACGAATCAAAATGATTCGTTCATTTGAATGAACGAGATTCAAAGATACAATTCAGTAAAAAGAATCGAACTTCCCATCACTACTGTGAGCAGCGGCACAACAACCAGTCACAGCGAACCAATCACTGTGCAGGCATGCGGAGCGTGCATGTCATCCCAGCAACAAACCATACAACAAACCTGTGTAAACTGTGGTGCTACCTATACTGTCATTGAGTGCTACCCTTCTTCATATCGCATGTTCCGGCGATGTGACTATCGCACATGCGCACCTCGCGATGTCGATGCTAAAACGCAACATCTTTCAGCCCTAATTGAATGTAAGTATTTGCGATTGATAAATGTGTAATCATTCATGGATGGTGGCTACAGATGCACATGAGTACAATTAATTGCCCCGATTACATTTGAAAACCCAGCAATCTCATAAAATTGTCTTTTAAGTTTGCTGAGAATCATCTTATGGAAATTGAATATACCTAGCAGAAAGGGAGTTAATAGCCGCCATACTGGCATACTACGACTAATTGTTGGCTGTAATATACCAGACCTGTACCCGATCACCCACTGAAAGGTCCCGATGGCCAAAAACCCCAACGTAGAGAGTGCGCATTAAGGTCCCCAGATCTGCCATTGCTTCAAATTCAGGACTGCCATAGTGCTTGTTTAAATAGGTGACTGAATAAACATTTCACTAATCACATTACATATCTATTAACCTAATATATATTTTAATTATTTTATTGACATTGTTGTATGCCTAATTAAGCCCTCATGTTCAAGGCCATCTCGGTGTGAAAGGGAAAAAATAAATCACTTTACAGCAATTTGCTGTATACACTTAGTTTGTAATTCTGAATTGTAACTTGCAATATGGGTAGTTGCAATGCACACACATTCATCAATGATCGATGGTACAACAATTCAATGAACCGGGTGGTTATAGCCTACCATGACCCACTGCTAGTCCCACTTGATAACTTGCGTACATGAGTTTAGACCAGATGTGAGATTTTATTGCAGCCTACGCTCACGTTCAAATGGATAAATGCCTTGCTATGTGTATTTTAGGTCGTACGCACATTTCATAAATTAGGGCCAATGAGTTTGTACATGTTTCCTGCAGTTTATTACTGGTTTGATTAATACGTTTGTTGGGTGTCTATATGGTTGTCAATATAACATGTTCAGATGGATGGCAGGGTTTTGTAAATTGAAATTATGGCCGGTTGGTATGGTAACAGTACAGAAAGAGAAACATTTATCAATAAGGCTATAGAAATGTTGGTTTTTGGATCCTGGTGGTTGTCGTACGTCATTTGGGCGTACTGGTTGATGTTTCAAATTGGTAATTATGTTTTGTAGTTAAAGGAGGATGATGTTGAGAGGGTTCTGTCAGAGGGGCAACAATTTATGGTAATACATAAGACATTGCTTATAATATTTGGGGGGTTTTAGGTACATGTTCCAGGCTCCATTTTGTGAATGAATGTAATGTATATTCACTGCATTGCTATGTTACTGGGATTGCTCTAAAGATACAGTGTCACATCCAGCCCTGTAGGTGGGCTGGGTGTTCACGGGGAATAGGTTGATGTATGGTCTTTGTGATTCCCCTGTATGTGTTTTGCCTCCCTCTTGTGTCTAGTTCTGGTAATGGGTTGCGTCATGGTTTAGTCACAGGTGGAATGTATTGGTAATTAGTTGTCATTGTATTTAGCATGGTGTTCTCCCCTTGTCTC
>JACXGM010007986.1:7157-29877 GCA_016801145.1 Umbra pygmaea
CCCCCCCTCCGTCGTTCTCTCTCACCCCCCTCCCCATCGTCCTCTCTCACCCCCCTTTGATGTCAGCGTTCATTACAGGGAACCAGGATGTTCAGCTTCTCTCTTCTTCTAGGTACTCTAGAAGTGTATGAGAAGGCCTCTTCAGCCAGGGTGAGTTGGGCTTAAAGGTAAGCTCTGTGGCTAAGCAAGTGGAAGGGACTATTTCCCAGTTACACAGGGTTACACAGGGTTACACAGGGTTACGCAGGGTTACACAGGGTTACGCAGGGTTTCAAGGTTACACAGGGTTTCAGGGTTACACAGGGTTACACAGGGTTTCAGGGTTACACAGGGTTTCAGGGTTACACAGGGTTTCAGGGTTACACAGGGTTTCAAGGTTACACAGGGTTTCAGGGTTACACAGGGTTTCAGGGTTACACAGGGTTTCAGGGTTACACAGGGTTTCAGGGTTATACAGGGTTTCAGGGGAGCAGCAACTTCAGTGGGCAGATTCTGTATTATCTAGACTCTATGTTACACAGGCTCTGCCAGAAGTGGCTGAAATATGTGAAGTAATGATGTGCGTTGTTTTGAATTTGTGTTGAGCGCTATATGGACATCAGTGTACTGTTTCAATGCTAGCGGTCTCAGGCAGAGTTGGAAGGCTACACTGTGGCCCTGACTGGTGGTGTTACAGCCACAAAGGGTTGAAACTGAAGCTTTAATGGATGCTTGGACAGTTCCTCTGGTCCACACAGCACTGGTTTTAAGATACAGACCTTTACCTTTAGATACTCCACATTTGTTTTGTAGCACACTGACACTAACCATGGGTTTGATCATTAGTTAATAACGTGCAGACTCAACAGTGGCTGGGGGTCTTAGTCTGATAGCCTTAATGATAATGAAATACATTTTTGCTGATAACTAATTAAATGTGAATCTACTTACTACTACTGAGTTGTGTTTTTTTTCCATGTAGTTTTGTTAAACTGAACTGCTCTAGTTCAGAGCATCTGCTTAATGATTCATTGTAAATGTTAAGTTGTCTCTTGTTCTGGACATTAATGTTGTTGCTGGTGGGAAGAAGAATGTTAAGGGCCTTTATTTTCCTGTGGGAAAGAAGTCAGTGATACGTGACAAGGTATCGCAAGCATCCTCCTCCAGGGGTTAAACAGGGGGCCAGCATTCTTAGGACCAGGCTCTTCATGGTAAAGTGTACTAGTGGTATCCCCACCCCATGTCTCCTCTCTCTCTCTCTCTCTCTCTCTCTCTCTCTCTCTCTCTCTCTCTCTCTCTCTCTCTCTCTATCCTCTATCCTCTATCCTCTATCCTCTATCCTCTATCCTCTATCCTCTATCCTCTAATATGTAATCCTCCCTCAGTATTGAGTGTCTGATTTAAGAGGTAGTGTAGGGTGGTTAGATTTCTCCTGGAAACTTCAATTGACTGGCATGCTCACACAACCATGGACATGTGTACAGTTAAAGTGATCATTTTCACTCTGAGATCTGGAGACATTAGAGATGGAGTGAATGTGTCTCCCTGACTAAATAAAATTGCATGAATAATCGCAGCTGCAACAATGTGTATCTAATTATCTCCCTCTCATTACTGTGATAATATTGTGTATTCTGTATCTAATTATTCTCCCTGTGTTTGTATACTGTACATATCCGCAAGTACTTAGGTGTTTGTATACGTATCCGGAAGTATGTTTGTATACGTACGTATCTGCGAGTATGTGTTTGTATAACTATCTGCATTTATGTGTTTGTATATGTCTCTGCAGGTATCTGTATGTGTTTGTATTACTATCTGTGATAGGGATGCACCGATACAACTTTCATTGCCAATACCAATCTGAGTACTGAACTTGAGTACACATCCGATACCGAGTACAGATCGATACCAGTGTTTTAATGCTACATAATGTAAAACTTGCATGCACCCATTGTGCTATCAGACTTTATAGAGACATGGGACATGTGTCTGAACTCCGAATGTCTTTGGTGAATCTAATTGCAGTTACATCTTTCAGCAAATTCAAAAGGAAATTTTACTGTACTGTTCAGGAGGGCCATTTAAGGCACATTGCGTCAGCTAGGCTGGTGGATACCCACATTTTACCAGCCACCATGTTGTTCATGCAACAGTATTTCTAATTTGAGAGGTTCAAAACTTTTCTAACACCTAACTTATGCCACAATATTAGTTAAATCAGCTTAAAATTTTAGTTTTGTACATTTATTTTAGAATAATCTGTTTGGAAAACATGACAGAGATTAATAAAGAAATTATCTAAGCACTGGCTAAATTATCTCCCATCAAATCTACAAGTAGATGCATCTTCAGCAATGGAACCAAACACAGTACAACAAATATTAACAGTAAACCATATTCTGGCAAAGAAATATTGTTGATTAACAACATATTCTAATTCAATCAAGTCTGCTCTTGACTGGTGTACGACTTACTCCGATGAGTACAATTTCTGCAGAAGAGACAGTAAGGAAAGTAAACTGTATGACATGTCTCTAGAAACATAGTGGTAGCAGCAACATTATATAATATCACTGCAATACAAATTGCTACAAATCGTAGTTATGGCACATTAGTTGCACATGCGTGCCAAAGTTGAAATATTAAACGTTACCGCATTACACGTTTGATGTGCACTAGCGAACAATAATATAAAACATAAGAATGTATTCGGCTACAGAGTTTAAGTTCTAAACAGACTATCTTACTTGATATTGTAAGTGCATTTTCTATCTCACGCCAGAGTTGTTTTTTTACCTCGATATAACGTATGTTTATATCCATCGATGCGTTTGGTCTGTACAGTGTACAGTAGTAGTTTACTGCTCTGGTCACTTCCTTCTTTCTTTGAGCACTGATTCACTAGCAAAATCCTAAAAACGATGAAGAAGAAGCTAGCTGTACAGAGTGGTCCCTGTCACCACCCCCACAGGCCGACGGCCAGAGAAGCCCGATGCCGATTCAACATGGAGAATCAGAGTCTGGCACCTAAAAAAAAGGCCAACAGAGACCAACACACCACGACGTTGAGGGACACACCGAACAGGCTAGAGCGACAGTTGGTCACCATTGGCCCAACTAGTCCAGACGGCCAACTATCGGCTTGGTGTGTTCGGCCCTTAGAGAACAGGCCCCAGTGTCTTAACTAGGCCATCTCACACAAGTCTGTGACATATCTTGTTATTGTAAAGACAGGCAATTTCCCTCGTTGGGAGGGGGCAGCCAAGGCCACACAAGGACAGCATCAGAATTATATTATATTATTATTATATTATAGCTATTATATATTAGACATATTAGACTGTTATATGATTTCAGATCTAATATGAATATAATTTTATATGTATAGGTTTTATTCCATTCAGACTAACCAGACAGGTTATTATAGGACAACAAGTCAAGGCCACACATATCTGATCAAGATAAGGTTACTATAGGTCATCTATGGAATCTGTTGAACAACAAAAACCTTCAAGACCATCAAGATGACAGAAGAGGCTTCTGGGAAGTTCTCTCGTAGACTAGAAAGTGCTAGAAAGTTCTTATCAATGATGTAACGCCCTCCAGCCCATCTTAGGAGCTCAGGGCACTCACACCAGCATGCGTTGCTCCTCACCCACTGCAATTTATTAATTTTTATTTCATTCTTAAACTTGTCTTTTGCTAAGGAACTATCGGTAACACTTTATTTAACGCCCATATGCATAATGCATTATAAAGCATTATACATGTACTCATAATGTAGTAATCATGCAATATAAGCATAGTAATAGACATTCATAAAGACCAATGAATAATCATAATCCTTTATATGAATATTCATAATGCATTGTAAGTATAATCATACTCACTTATAATCTACAACAACCCCAGTGCTTTATACAGCGTTACGATGATCCTCTGCGTGAATCTTTGCAGCACTTTATAAATACTGCATTATTATCTCTTATGATGTGTTATAGCACACTTATAAGATACTATAACACCATATTTGATTGCTTTAGGTAAAGTGATGAAATGCCTATGGCAGATATAATACATGGGATGAGTTTCCTATGATTTCATTGAAGTGAAAAATGTTCTTGAAAAAAAATAATATTCTTTCCACATCTGCTTTATTAAAAGAAAAGACAAACAACATTAATTAATACATTACAGTTGACAATTTGTCAATTCCATCATATTAAAGATTATTCCAAAAAGAAAGGCAAAAAATTCAATAATAAAGGCCAAAGTAGGGATATTATATGAACAAATTGCATAGTGGTTAGGGAGTCACAATTATAGTGGGAATGTTGCCAGTCTGATTCAAGAGCCGGGGTAACTGTTAGTCACTTGAATAATAGTGAATAATAAAGTCAGCATGATAAATGACTAAAATGTAAACAAAGTCTACCATGGCTAAATGACTAAGAGCTGTACTTAGGCATGACACAGCACAGAGTACACAGCTTGGATACAGTACTTAGCCATAGTACATCAGAACAATTTTAATCTTCCTTTGTGCCAGTTACAGCATGTTTTGCTTGGTTATAAATTGATTCACTATAGATGCAAATCGTTGTAGTAAGAAATAAATCAAAGGTTAATATAACAATAAAACCTTAGAGCAACATACACAAACGCGAACATACAGTGACGCTTGAAAATTTGTGAACCCTTTAGAAATTTTTATATTTCTGCATTAAAAAGTCCAAGAAGTAGATAAAGCAAACCTGTATGAACAAATGAGACAAAAGCTATATTCTTGGTCATTTATTTATTGAAAGGTGAAAATAAAGTCAGAGCCTTTGGTAAGCTCACCATTCATCTGTCACAATGCTTGTGCCTCCTAACATAACAAAGTATGGTAGGTAGAAGGTCATTCCTGGAGCGCCCTCTGACAATCTTGAGAACTGGACTTCTTGAAGTCTGTCGAACCTCCAGAATGCCAAGGATTCATTTCTTAGTTCGGTGCCAAGCTGGTCCAAATCTGCCGTGGTTGTTTTGCAGAAAACCACGATAAATTCACAATATTAACCATATTCAACCAGCCTCAATACCTAAAGTTTCAAGATACTTGATTTGTTTCAACTATGCAGACATTATCAAAACGCCAATGGCAGTGAGCTTACATTTTTTTTGTGTGCAAATTTGCTCTCATCCAGCATTACAAAGCAATGGGGACCGCCAACTTGCATTCGGCCTTGGCTGCGACGTTTATTAATTGCTCGTTTGCAGACCTTTTAATAGGGAGAACACAGGGCGTTATATGAACAGTCTAGTGTTAATAGGTCTACATTCTACAATTTCCCCTTACTCAAAGATGATTCCCCTTGAACATTTAAAATTCCAAGCTAGTGTAGAGAAACATATGTCTGAACAGCAGTAAGGCTAGAGGAGATGAAGTATATGGTCAATGAAATGCATCACAGATTGACAGGATAATTCCCCTAGTCATTGGACCATGGCCATATACCACAAACTGGTTACTAATAAAACAAAATTTAAGGAAGGAATAAGACAAGCAGATGTGGTATACAGTATGCACAACATACCAACATTAAGAGCTGGAAACTTTGTATATTGGCACTTCATCGCAAATCACATGAAGGCTTCTTCTTATAAACTTGGTATATCAAGAAATAGGTGACGTGATCAAACCACCTTGTTTATGAGCCACATATTTCAGTGAATCAGCATTCACGGCTCAAGCAACCAATAATTTAATTGGTTAATAATACGCATTAATTTCCATTTAATTAAAAAGGGATTTATCTTGACTGATCTATTATCTGCTATGATAGTGGTAGTGTTTATTTTTTCCAAAATAATATTAACATTTGTAATTCAATGATATACAGAAAATGTGATTTATATATAGTATGTCTTATGGCTTCTCAGAGTAATGCCTTACATACTTGTCTCAGTGTTGAAGCCATCCTGGGAAGTGTTCTACTGCTTGTTGCAATGCCATTCTCCATAAGATCAATTTGCCTCATCCGCATCCCCTGTGAAAAAAAAATATATAAATAATGATTACATTTTATATATTTTGAACAAATAACTAGTGTCAGCAATGCTACTTAATAATGCATGAGGGACAACAGTTTTCTTCCCCACATTTACACTCTCCAGGTCCTGGACCCATCCATCTGTACTAAAGACCTGGGCCTGCCTGCAGCAGCGACTGGAAGTTACTGAAAACTTTGTATGTGTATGCATTAACACCAGGGTTCGAACTATGATTTCATCTTTGTGGGGGTCTCTTAAAAAAAGTAGCTTATGAGTAGGCGCGGCATCTGTATATAAATAAATTAAAAGCCTAACACTGCACTTCATTCATTTGAGTAAAGAAACAACAATAATAACAAACCACCTTATATCACCCTGTTACTATACTCATGGTATGATTTTGTCGTCCTCATGGCAAAGAATGGGCTCTTCTAAGTGGTTTGGTATTCTTTGGTATTTATAGAACTTTTGACTTTACAACAAGCAGCAACCGATTTATAACATGATCAAAAACACCCATTGCGATATGAGCCTAGCAGTAGCATAGACCTAATGCGTTCTTTTGCAAAACATGTTTCTTTTAGTCTGTTTATTTCCATAAATGTTGTGATATAGGCTATATTAAAGGGAAAGGTGCATTTTTTGTGATCTAAATAATGGTGCTGATGATTTTTAGAGACCCCCACGGGTGTATGATTTTACTGCTTTCATGGGAGCTCATCCTCGCTCTACGGGAGCTTAGCTCCCACGTAATTCGAACCCTGACTAACACTTAATTTCATGTAGTTATATATATGGGTGCTAGAAGTTGGGCACCAGGTTGACGTCCCTGGACCAGTCGCTATGCTCGTAAGGATCCAGTCCTTTGATTCCCTTTATTATCTCGTCATATCTCATCTATGCATTAGGATTTAGTTTTAGGCGGTATGGTCCGACAATGTTTTTTTAGCCCGCTGCATTTTGTAGGATTCTGTTTTTCACGCTAGTATTTTCATGCCAGAGCACTAGCCTGCTATGCTAGCCCATGAAAACTGGCCAAACATACCCATAAATCTTTGCTTTCTGATGACGTTGCCGCCCACTTGGTCACATGTTTTAGCAATCCCTATAGGGAGAAATAGGAGACATAATCTCCATTAATGTTATGAATCTCAATTCAGTTTTTTGCTAGTATTCCACGATTAATCTTGTCCATAGGAGTTTTGTGGATTTACTTCTTGTGTTGGCCTACCATAATTTAGCATGTAAAAACTGTAGGACAATGAGATATTTGTCAACATATTTTCATGAACTAACCCTACAATTTATTTAATAATAAATTGCCGTAGAATTTTTTTTACCAGTTATTAAAATGACAGGTCGGTGTAACCCTAAATAAAATAAATACCTTATTTGAAGAGAATATAGAAACCCTCTATGGTAATATAAATGACCCATAGGGTTTACGATTCACAGTTTTTTCAGTCATTTGCAGCAACCACATTTAGAAGTTGGTACCTGTGTTATTAGCTAGCTAAAGATATACTTGATTAATTTTTTTGAATTATGGTCTCGTTGATTTTAAAACCAAGGGCGTGGCTATGGCGTTCGGTTGTACGTCAAGACACTCAAATGAGTTGGCAAATCAGTTTTTCTTGTAAGTAACGTTATATTTTGTTTCACATTTTGTTTAAATACTGTTTTTTGTTAGCATCCAAATTAATATCAAATAGCTAGCTAGATTACACCTCACTCTCGTCTAAAATCGTCACATCCGCAACCAAGATGTCTGCGCCCATAACGGAAGATTCGATGACCCAAATCAGATCTTCACAAACCAATGGGTGACGTCAAACATGTTACGTCCAGTGATATATACAGTCTATGAATTATACCGATAAGCTCCCTAACCCATGCCCACCTGACACCTCTGAAATAACCATTATTTTACTCATACATATACAGTTGTTCTCAAATGCTTGCATACCCCTGGAGAATTGGTAATATATGTACCATTTTTAAAGAAAACATGAGTGAATGGGATTCATATTTAACTGTAGGTCATAATAGTGTATTGCCCCCTTTAGCATCAATGACAGCGTGCAGTCGTTTATGATAGATGTCTATGAGGCTACAAATTCTTGCAAGTGGTATAGCTGCCCATTTGTCTTGGCAAAATGCCTCCAGATCATGCAAAGTCTTTGGTTGTCTTTTGTGTTAACCACACGTTTGAGATCTCCCCAGAGTGGTTCGATGATATTAAGGTCAGGAGACGGCGATGGCCATTACAGAACCTTCCCCTTTTTCAGCTGTAACCACTGGAGGGTCAACTTGGGCTTGTGCTTAGGGTCATTGTTGTGTTAGAAAGTCCAAGAGTGTCTCATGCACAGCTTTTGTGCAGAATAATGCAAATTGTCTGCCAGTATTGTCTGATAACGTGCTGCATTCATCTTGCCATCCATTTTTACAAGGTTCCCTGTGCCTTTAGAGCTCACCCCCCAAAACATCAGTTAGCCACCACCATGCTTCACAGTGGGGATTGTATTCTTTTTACCATAGGCCTTGTTGACTCCTCTCCAAACATAGCGCTTATGGTTGTGACCATAAAGCTCTTCTTTGGTCTCACCACTCCAAATTACAGTGTGCCAGAACTTGTGAGGTGCGTCGGGCATATTTTAACCAGGCATTTTTTGTGGCACTGGCACAGTATAGGCTTCTTTCTGGCAACTCCAGTATGCAGCTTATTTTTGTTCAAGTATCGTCATATTGTGCTCCTTGAAACAACTACACTGTCTTTCCAGAGTAGCCTGTATGTCTCCCGAGGTTACTTGTGGGATTTCGTATCCTGCACAATACTTTTGGCAGCTTTGGCTAAAGTCTTTCTTGGTCTACCTGACCTTGGCTTGGTATCGAGAGATCCCAAACTCTTCCACTTCTTAAGAGATTGAATAGTACTGACTGGCATTTGCACGGCTTTGGATATCTTTTATATCCTTTTCCAACTTTTTGCAGTTACAGTATTTTATTATGCAGGTGTTTTCTGCTCAGTATGTAGCCTGATCATTGCATCCATGTGAGAGTTAACATACTCATTGACAATTTATACCCAGACACTAATTGCAATTTAAAATGCCACAGATAATTAACCTTTAATATACATATTAACCTATGTGTGTCACCTTGTGTGTCTGTAACAAGGCCAAACATTCAAGGGTATGTAAACTTTTGATCAGGGCCCTTTGGGTGATTTCTGTAATCAGTATGGTTTAGGAGCAAAACAACTGTGATAACATATGATCACTATCATTACATAAGTCAGTTTTTTGCATGAACAGTCATATTGTCAAAATCAATGCAGACATTTCACAATTTCTGCTAGGGTACACAAATCTTTTAAGCACAACTGTATATTGTTGTTTTTTGTCAAAGTCCCTACACCATCCCCTGTACACGAGTTGAAACAACTACAGCAGCTTCTAGACATAGAGAGAGAAAAAGGGGCCCTACGAGATGAGACAATTAAAATCCTGAAAGAAGAGAAAGCCTTCCTCCAACGGGAACTTTCTATAAAAGACGACATTATTCGCCAGATCATCCACATGAAAAAAGAACAGTCACCTTGCCCAAGCACCTCAGGTTAGTACATTTATCAAAAGTAACAATGAAGTACAGATACTAGAAAAACATGTTCTTAGAAGCACCTTTTAAAACAAGTTTTAAACAGAGCTTCACGGTTTCAACAGTGGAGCTCTGTATGTGTAGAGTACATGGTGCTTAACAAATGTTCTGGTTTGACCACATACAAGTAAATTGTCACATTTTAATCTGTAGGTGTGAAGCAGACAACCTTGGCAAAGTCCTCCAACATTTCTGACCTCACAGCAGATGATGCATCAGATGAGACTTCTCCCCTTTCTGCCTCCTCATTGGAACAAGCTCCTAAGAGACGCCCAGGGAAAAGGAGGAGATCTGCTCCGAAACACTCACCTACAGTGTAGAGCACACTGCAGACATATTAGTCAAATTAATATACTTACTTTCAGCAATTAGATTGGACAAAAAGGGTCCGTTTAATGAATATGGCAACATCACTAATACACTGTAAACCCAAATAAGTTATCTAGCAGAAAAAAAGTTTGTTTGTGATTACGTAAGCTGCGGAGCTGGCCGTGGTGCTGAATCCACCTGCTGTGGCTTTAAATCGCTGCGTGGGAGTTGCAACAACAGTGTGATGAAACTGCACATTTTAGAGTGATCTTTTAATGTGGCCAGCCTAAGGCACACCTGTGCAATAATCATGCTGTCTAATCAGCATCTTGATATGCCACACCTGTGAGGTGGATGGATTATCTCGGCAAAGGAGAAGTGCTCAGTAACATAGAGATTTAGACAGATTTGTGAACATAATTTGAGAGAAATAGGCCTTTTGTCTACATAGAAAAGGTATTACATCTTTGAGTTCAACTCATGATAAATGGGGACAAAAACAAAAGTGTTGTGTTTATATTTTTGGTGAAAGCAACTCTGGGTTTGATTTCCAAACGTTCTTAGGATAGGCAGAAAAATGTTGGGTACTATTTTGATGTTTATGTATTGTGAGGGCCAAATTGCCAACTGCAGCATTATGTGACCATGTGTTTTATTTAGGTTCTTTAATAAAGCAAAATAAGAAAATAGTAACAGATTTGTTATTTTTTTTTACTTCACTTAAAGCATACGAAAATCACCACATGTATCATATCTGCCATAGGCATTTCATCACTTTACCTAAAGCAATCAAAGATTACTTTATAGTGTCTTATAAGTGTGCTATAACACATCATAAGAGATAATAACACAGTAATTATAAAGTGGGGTTATGATTCATGCAGATGATCGTTGTAATGCTGTATAAAGCACTGTGTTGTTGTACATTAGAAGTGATTATGATTATACTTATAATGCATTATGAATATTTGTATACAGTATTATGAGTATTCATGAGTCTTTATGAGAGTCTATTACTATGCTTATTTTGCATTATAACCAATGTTGGGTAAAGTTATTTTTACCATTACTTTTCAGTAATTTGTTGAGTTCACAAGTTTTGGGAAGTCCCTAATTAAGACAAAATGATCCGGTAAATGGAGTTCATATCTTACTGGTGACCATGAATGATATTTTCTTTACTCTTTCTATTTGTTTTATAGGTCACTGTTAAGATATGAACTCCATTTACCTGAGCAGTTTTTCTTAATTAGGGACTTCCCAAATTTTGTGAACTCAGCAAGTAACTGAAAAGTAATCGTAAAAAGTGACTTTACCCAACACTGATTATAACTACATTATGAGTACATGTATAATGCATTATGCATAGGGGCATTAAAAAGTGTTACCGAACTATCTATTGCTGAAACCACAAATGCACACACATGCTTACTTACACACAGATGTATTACATTTGTTTGATATTTTTCAGCATGTGGGTGGGTGCATTTGTAAAATTCATTACATTCATTCATATGCATAAATAATGATTAAGTTTGTGTCTATCATCTGATTCAGCAAGTGCTTTACTGTATGAACAATGAAGGACGCTGATGGTTTATGGAGTTGAATTAACGTTTATGGTCATAAGTTAGGTTACATTGAAAATGATGGTTGGCCGTATTTGACACTTTGTCCATCATACAGTCAGTGCTCAAGAGTGGTACACAAACAAGTTGTCTTTCAAATACACAAAATAACTGTTCCCTGCATGGCCGGCACTATGCTACCACAAAGCCCCCAGGAAAGTGTAGATTCAGTGAGAGTAACTAGACTGAGTGTGCGGCTGGTTTACATGATAATGCCTTTAGGTCAATTAGATATCCATGACGTTAGCGAGCCTGTTTGCCTTGTGTATTGCCCTGTAACATAAATAGTCACAGGAGCCAATAACTATAATAGTCAATTTTGTGACACACAAAGCCTAATTCAGTTTTATCCTCTGATAATAATTGTGTTCCTAATTGTGTTTTATTATAGGTTTCAATCAAAATGTGGCACTAGAGTCGTGTGTGTGTGTGTGTGTGTGTGCGTGTATCCAGCGTCTTCCAGTGGCATTATATTTATCTGTAATTTCTGTTTGTAAATTAGAAGGATACCTTTGATCTGCCTATTAGTCGTCCAGCCATTAGATTCATACACTGAGAGAAGAAACACTTTGGTTGACATGTGGTTTGATTGGGCCGTTTGGTGGTATCAATCAATCATATTTATTTTATTATTCATTTTTTACATAAGCGGTTCTTACAAGGTGCTTTTACAGAAAACCTACCAAAAACCCCAAAATGCAAGCAACAACAAGAATTAAAGCACAGTGGCTAGGAAATCCTCCCTGTTAGAATTAAAGCACAGTGGCTATAGGAAAACCTACCTGTTAGAATCAAAGCAAAGTGGCTATAGGAAAACCTCCCTGTTAGAATTAAAGCACAGTGGCTATTGGAAAACCTCCCTGTTAGAATTAAAGCACAGTGGCTATAGGAAAACCTCCCTGTTAGAATTAAAGCAAAGTGGCTAGGAAAACCTCCCTGTTAGAATTAAAGCAAAGCGGCAAGGAAATCCTCCCTGTTAGAATTAAAGCACAGTGGCTAGGAAAACCTCCCTGTTAGAATTAAAGCACAGTGGCTATAGGAAAACCTCCCTGTTAGAATTAAAGCAAGTGGCTAGGAAAACCTCCCTGTTAGAATTGCAACATAGGAAGTAACCCGGAGAGGGGCTGGGACTTAGTTAGGTGGTCAGTCTTCTTTTGGATGTGCCCAGTGGAGTTTCTAACACTATGTGTCCATTATAGGCCTTAGCATTTATCTGTACATATTCAGGGTCATTAAATGCAGAAAAGAATGAGTGGGTGGTAACCAGAATCTTTATGCAGAATGTAGATCAGAAACACAAGTATGTAGGTGGACTTGGACAGGATGACCAGATGCAATCTGAGCGATGACAGCTGGTGTTGTCAGGCACAAACAAGATCAACAACACAACCAGTTGGACTTCAGACAGAGACGTCTAGGAGTCATTGAGTCTTAAAGTCCTGAAGCATTTTCTGGAGGCTCCTCCTAGGTAACACAGGATACTAGAAACTTTAGAGTGAGGACGCCTTAAATAACTCAATATATAAGAGGACCCTAGTTGCCTGTCAAATAAACCAATGCAACGTAAGAAATGGGGTCCCCTGGCCCATGGAGCCTAAATTCCTGGCCCAGGACAGACTGGCCCATGCAGCATACAGTTTGGGGAATCCTGGGGGAGTATGAAGTACTGTGGAAATTGCGGGCAAGTCCAACCAGGCAGGGATTAGATCCAATACCACACTAGCACAGGGACACCCAGAGGCCACAACCTACATGGGAAAGGGCAGATTAGAGCCTACACAGTGTACCACTGTATCACCAGAATTAGACACAGCATGGGGCAGCAATAGGAGGCATGTGACTCAGCATTCAAATAGCATTGGATAGAGGATAACCCTGGAGAATGAGGGGAGCCCGTGGATCTTCAGTCCAGTGCCTTGCTATTTCCTTTTAACCTTACTGAAGAGATGAGGCTTTAGTCCACAATAATGGAAGATTACAGTATTCATTTTTACATTTAGTCATTTAGTGGACACTCTTCTCCAGAGTGACTTATAATGGGTGCAGGGACATTGGTGTATAGTGACATTTTGGCAGTGACATTTTGGCACAGTTAGGAATCTAACTGTCAACCTTTCGACTACAAGTCTGACTCGCTAAACACTGAGCCATCTGATGCCCTATAAGAGAAAGCCCTGCTTCCACCTGTATGTTTAGAAATTCTGGAATGAATAAGGCCGGCTACATCTTGCCCTCGTAGTGTATGTCTCAGTAAAGGCTGTACCAATTCAGGGAGATAGCCCCATGTTGGTATTGTAGGTTAGCAGTAAAACATCAGCCCTAGCTTGAATAAGCACCATGTCAACAGAGACTCGAACTGGTGTAATAATGTCACATTTTCTGCTCAAGATTAGTGCAGCTGTATTTAGCACTAATTGAAGTATATTGAGTTTCTTATCTCATATTGCATTGCAATATTCTTATCTTGATGTAACAAAAGCATGGATTCAAGTTGCAATTTAAATGAGACGGGAAAGAAAATCCTCTTAAAATAATGTGCCATGTGTTATAAAGGATGTTCACCAAAAGAGAGATCCCAGGGTCCAATATAACGTTAAATTACTTGCTTTTTTCTGATGACTGTACAACCATCATTGTTACCATAATTGTGAGATCTAACAGCAGATCTTGGGAAGTAAAACACTTTCTGTCATCCACTTGTCTGAAATCCAACCTTTCAGGGTATGCAATCGTGAGGCTTTGTGATATTTCATTAAAACAACAATTAAATAGGACATTGTGTTTGCAAATGACATCAACAGGATGCAGCATATATATTGTGAAAATAAAAGTGGTCCCAAAACAGAACCTTGAGGAACACCAAAGCATACCCTTGATTTCTTCTAAGGACAGATGATCAACAGATAAACTGATATCTTAATATGATCAAACCATGCCAGAACAAATTCAGAGCTTTGGCCTAATAGTTTAGAAGATACAATGTTTGAAATTGAACCCACTTGATTGGACCCTTTGATACTGTAAAAATATGGTGATTGGCCAAAATTGGATGCTGTTGCATAATGTGTTGTTTGTTTTATTTGGCATTGACTCCCAGAAGGACTGTCAATCAGCCTACTGTTGGTGCATAGGAGAGGGCCATCAGACTGAAATCTCTTGTCTCAATCTGTACAGAAACACTAGAAACTAAAGCTATAGGTGATTTTAAATTCTAGGAAAAGAAAGCATCCTTGATTTTACTTTTCTCTAGCTCAGCTTCAACTGAGACTTCCAGATGCCATTTGTGAACCTCTTCATATCTTAATGGAGGAAAAAGTGGAGGAATTGTTAGTTTGCCCTCTTAGACGCCTCCGTGCATCCCTGAATACTCCGCTCCAGATTCAGTGGTTAATGAAGTGGACGTTTATCCAGGCTGAAGGTCACAGGGCAGGTAAACAAACCAACTAGTTATAGAGCAAGCGCTTGCGATGGGGTGTGGAGGTGAACTGAGGTTAGCCACAGGGTGGTAATTATATTAAAAAGTCATAGCTTTGCTGGTGTGGGTGGGTGCACAATTTGCTCTAATTTTCAGGGCGGTCCTTAACACCTGTGGACAGCTTAACCCCTGGTGCCGCTTCTTTGTGGGACTATTTGTGTAGTGCAGCAGCTCTGCTCCACGCTGGCTCGGCCGGCCACCTCTTTAAAGTGGACTGTAAATATTGACGCATAGACAGCCAGGGGGGAGCGGCGACCTTGTCAGAGAGCGGGAAATAGAGAGGGAGAAACCGTGCCTCTTCCTGGGGCACCAGTCTCTCTCCTAATTCGCCATGGCAGGGAGCACACTGTCTCTCTGCATAGAGAAGCAAAGACCAACGTGACACTGACACACTATCTCTCTCTCACACTCCCACTCGCTCTCTCTCAGTCGTATGCACATTCACTCTGTCTTTCCTTTCCTCAGTCAGTCAGTCAGGCTTGCTCGCTCACTCTAACGTCGACCCAGTGTCCCTGACATCCATTTAATCCCCAGACAGTAAATGCTTGGGCCTCTGGAATCACACTAGAGGAGGCCTGCCTGACATTGTCAACTTCACAAGCAGGCCCTTGTAGGTAGCAGCAGCGAACAGTAACAAGCCAGAAAGGGCTACAACAGTCTACAGAGAGTCTAACCAAGTTGGTCCACACACCCAACTAATTAACCTGGTTCTTATCACCAACCAATGACCATGGACAAACTATCTGGGATGGTCCACACACACTCAGACAAAGGAGTGAAGAAAGCCTCAGAGGCTCTACCTGCTTAGGAGGCTAAAATGTAATTTGTAATGGGCCCCCAGATCCAACAGTTCTACTGCTACACCACAAAGAGTGTCCTGACAGGCTGCAACAGCGCTTGTTAAGGCACCTGCCCAGGCCTCAGTCAAGGTTCTTCAGAGGTTGGTGAGAACAGATTAGTTCATTGCAGGTGTCAAGCTCTCTATCACCCAGAAACTCTACACCGGGCGCTGAGACAGGAAAACACTAAAAATAGTCAATGAATTATCCTCTATAGTAAAGCATAGCAGGCATGGTGTGCAGTACCAATGCCCAAGTCTATTCGTCAGAACCTTTTAGAGCTTCAACCTCAAATCATATCACCATGCCAGCGTTGTGTAGGTGTCTATGCTCCCAACTATCTTCCAAATAAAATAATATCAACAAATGACTAGCAAATATAACTTTGATCAGTATCCGTCCAGTATTGGAGAACTTTCCCCACCTTCACATGTACACACGTCTAATACAACATGAAAACACACATGTAAAAGCCACACACTTGCATATGCTGTTATGGTTTATTACCTACTATCGGCTCCTACCCCAACCTAAACCCTTACGTAAACCTAAACAATCTTTTCATACTCCTTGATCTCCTTCTCCATGTTCCCCTCTTTCACTCCACCCTTGTCCTTATTACACTCCACACACCTCCAATTGGTGTCATTATGTATGCAGCGGCTGGTTACCGGGATACGGGTTGCTAGGGAGCGACGCTGTGGGTGTGTGTGTGTCGGGCTGAATGGATGTTGGTAATGTAACCCTGTTAAGCCTTTAGGAACCAAGGGATGCGATTCTCCTGTTTTCTGTGACTGTACTCTGGGTTAGCTTTAGCCCTCTTCGTCCTAATCCCTGGCTCAGTCTATGGGGATCAATTCAGCTATAGTCTGGACCTAATCTGTATTCTCATCTAGGATCAATGCAACTGTGTTCGTCTTGTGTCTGTCTAGGCTCAGTCTTCCCAGTAAACAAAAAACCAATACAGATGGATTTTTTATCAGCAGAAATCGAATTGTTTGGCTCGCAATCAATGACAGTTTAATCTATTTTGGCCAAGGTCAATCGGTTTTATAGCTGAGCTGTGATAAATGTCTACTGAGGATCTGAAAACTGTGGTAGCATATAGGCCTGTGCACGCATGTGTTTGTGCGTGCATGTGTGCCTGAGGCCAGGGAGGGTAACACAAACAGGCTTATCTCCACTCATTACAAACCACAGATAAAAGATGGTGAGCCTAAGACGTTACAGATTTAGGCTGCCGTAGGTGAACTACAGAAGACAATCCTAAATGACAGTGGAGGATAGCAGGGTACGACAAGGAAGAGACAGAGAGCCAGGCCAGGTCAAGAACTGCTAGACGCGGTAAGCCGGCCATGCCTAGGTGGGTCAGATGTGCCTGGATAGACAGGTGCAATCAATTTGTTAGCCAAGCCCAAGTGAGCTAGATGGAAATATTTTTACATATACATTATGAATGTCCCAACCAATGTTTTCAGTGGACTTTAAGCTTATTAAATAAACGAAAATGCAATCATATAAGTAATGTTCATTAACAAGTACAGTACATGACTACATTATTATGGCTGCCACCAATGATTGAAACAAATTGCTAATTAACTTGAAGATTGACAACTTTAGCTCACATCATTCACTCTAAAAACAAATAGTGCTAAATTGCACTAAAAGTGGTTCATTGGCTTGTAATCATAGGGGAACCACTTTAAGTGCTATATAGCACCTATCTTTAAAAATTGTGCTATGTAGAACCATAAGAGGTGCCATATAGCACCTTAAGCACCCCAAAGAACCACTGAAGAACTGCTGAAGAACCAAACTGGGCTTAACAGGTTCTTTAAATGGTAGTGGTGTTATATAGCACCATAACCACGGCAAAGAACCCCTGAAGAACCGTTGAAGAACCATTTGTTTTTAGAGTTGTCCTTTTAAATATAAACAAGGTGCTTTTTTTAAACCTGTACCTGCAGAATCGCCTTTACCCATTTGTATGTGTCCCACTTCTTTGTTTATTTTCCCCCCTAGTGTTTATTTCTTAATTTGTATTCATTTTTTACTGTGTACTGTCTTGTTTTGAAACTAAATGGCTTTGGCCGGGTTATAGAATGACACGAGAATTTGTTCTCAGTCGACTCACCTGGTTAAATAACTGTTCACTTTTTTCCCCATTAATTCCATGTTGAATTTAAAGCCAGTCCTTAGCCTACAATACAAGGTATGGGATTAGGACTGTGACAGTGCATCCTGTTTCAGAGCCAAGCAGACAGGCAGAGATGTTAGTGGTCTCTTCCCTAATCAGGCTGTCTAAGCCCTGAATCCTCAGTCAATCATCTAGAGACAGCTTCATTATGCAGCGTCTTATGTGGCACTGCTCTACTTTTCTAATTCTTTACAATTTTATAGAACTGAGGCAATATTTTACAACCAGCTGTATTTTGAGACCATACCTGGTATTAGGAATACATGATCAGCTAAACCCTGCCAGTCTGTCTGAGTGGCAGGGGAAGTGTATGGTATTTAGCACACCACACAGAATGCTGGCTGTGTATAAACGTGTTGGTGTGAGTGACAGGGATAATGGATGATCGCTGGACTGTGTGTGTGTGTGTGTGTGTGTGTGTGTGTGTGTGTGTGTTCATCTGGCCTAATGTACTGCGCCCAGCCTGTTCTAGTTGGAGTGGACTGGAGCACCGTGCCAGCTGAGAGAGACAGTGGGCACGCTCGGAACGTCTGGGAGATTTCATTAGGGCGAAACATCGCTGGCATGAAACACAGTGACTGAGAGGGCATGATCTCCAGACATTGTCTGCATCGCAATACTGTAAAATGGCTTCCTCAACTCATTTCTGTTTTATCTCAACTGATGTGACGCCTTGGTAACATAACGGATTACCATGGGTAAAGCTGTTACCAGGGCACGTTTCACTATCAGTAAAATGGAAAGGGAATGACTGAAGACTTAAGACAGAGAAATTAAACGAGAGGGAGGACCCTTCCATGTAGCACATTTAGGTTGTGGGTTTGGTTCCTTTGACGGACCGTTACGAAACAAATGTATACATTCAATATTTTAAGTCACTCTAGATGAGAGTGTCTCTTAAAATGATGCATGTGGGTAGTTAGAAAACAAGAGCCCAAAATGAGAAATATATATATATATATATATAGAGAGAGAGAGAGAGAGAGAGAGAGAGAGACCTTTCTCCTCTCTCCTTCTCAAATCCCTTTGGTTGAGAAAACCAGAGGGGCCATATGCAGACATGGGAGTGACATGGACAGAACCCTGCAGTAGCAGTGAGAACATTGGTACTTGAGAGCTGATGTTATGGAGACACAGCATTCCCATGTGGACACCAGGCTGAATTACACCAATATACCAATATACTGATCAGCCATAACATTGTGTAGGTCACTCAAATTTGCCAATATTTTCTGCTTCTAACCCATCAACTTTGAGGACAAAATGAAGAAGCAGGACAAATGGGCAAGCATAAGAATTTGAGCAATTTTGAAAAGAGCAAAATTGTGATGTCTAGACAACTGGGTAAGAGCATCTTCAAAACTGCAGCTCTTGTGGGGGGTTCCCGTCTGCAGTGGTCAGTACCTAACAAAAGTGGTCCAAGGAAGGAAAAGCGGTGAACCGGCGACAGGGTCATGAGCGGCCAAGGCTCATTGATGCACGTGTGGAGTGAAGGCTGACCCGTGTGGTCCGATTCAACAGATTGCTGAAAAGGTTAATGCTGGTTCTGATAAAAAGGTGTCAGAACACAGTGCATCACAGTTTGTTGTGTATGGGGCTGCTGTTTTTATGGCAAAAGGGGGACCTACACAATATTAGGCAGGTTGTCATAATGTTATGGCTGATCCGAGTATACTGTATGCCTTGTTATTCTCCCTTCTCACTTGACTGCTACTCTATTCTTTAGCTGTAGTGTAAATCGTCTGTCTTACCAGACCTATTAAGCCTCACACAGTAAACATGCCATGTTTTGAGTGATTACGTCTTTATATATGTCAGAGTAAATCAATTAATGAAAGCATGTGTAGAAATGCGGTATTTCATTAAACTGCTTACATGCCTATGGTCTTATAGAAATGAATCCTATTTGCACATGAAAATGTTATTGCATGTACTTGTGCTTTTAACTTTAGTCAGTCTTTAATGATATTCACATCTTACAGACCATGGCTTTCAGAGCATCAGAACCTAAAGTCATTGTAAGTCTAACAACATTCTGTCAGGGTCCAACAAATTACCATCGCTCATTTCTTTGTCTCCATATAGTGGAGCAACTCACTGCCCTTTAACACTCATTAGCATAAGCCCCTAGAAAATGATGGGGAGGTTAATGAGATGTGAGCTATGCATTTTATCTACGTGGGGAACTTATGTCTCCTCAAACATAGAAAAACATGACAAATAGGTCCCCACAAGGTATGTTTTGGCAGGCCACACTAGGGAACATTTGATTTCCAGCACATGGGTTGGGTTTAGAGAGAAGTACATTTAATAGTGTAAGAATTGGGGTTTCAAATAGGTTTAATCATTACTAGTTAGGTTTAGGGTTAGGCATTAGGGCTAGGTTAAGTGTAGACACAAATGGAAGGTTATTGAGGTTATGTTTAGGGCTAGGGAATTTTGGAACATTTCTGGGTCTGGGCTAGGTATTAGGTCCAATCATGGATAATAAAACATGTGTGTGTGTTATCTTGTCTTTGTGTAACAGGTCATCATAGTTATTTGAATGTGCCCACCCTAACACTCCCACACTGACACACTGTGTTCTATAGAAAAGACATCTGATTACTTGAGTCACCCCTCGCTAATTCAGTGGGGTTCATTTGTAATTGTGATGAACAAACACTGAATGTTTTTCCAATGCATTTAAAAAAATTCCATGGTAAAGTTATCTGTATTTGATGTCTTCTCTCTCTTCCATTTAGCTACCCGCCTGCCAGAGGTAGGGCCCGCTACCGCCAGTATTATAGGAGCAATCATTGGTGTTATCGTGCTGCTGGCCATCATTGGCAGTGTTGTGGCAGTGGTGCGCAAAAAACGCGATAAGATGAACAATGGAGAGTGAGTGTGCAGTATGTGTTCCCCTGTCTTTCTGTACCCCTGTCTGTCTGCGTGCCTATCTATGTTTCTGTTACCATACTGACTGGTTCTCATAGTTTGTTTCTTGTCTCTCTCTCAGTGGTCCACCCAAGTACAAGCCCCCTCCCCCTAAGAAGCAGCAGAGCACCAATCACAGCTCTCCTGACAGGGTGAGTGATGACGCTCAACTGGAGCCTGTCTGCAATGACTGCCAGTTACTATTCTATAACAGAACAACATGTTTTATTAACATTTATAAATGGGTCAGTCTGATTAGCAAGGGCATTGCAATAGGTTTTACCCTAGAAGCTTCAACTACATTATAATAATCCTTCCTGTGTGTGTGTGTGTGTGTGTGTGTGTGTGTGTGTGTGTGTGTGTGTGTGTGTGTGTGTGTGTGTGTGTGTGTGTCTGCAGCAGATCCCTGAGGATAGTGAAGATAGATCCTTGGACCTACTGAATGAAGAGCCCATCACGGTAAGACAAACGACAAACATGGGCCACATGTCACTAGTAGGAAACACCCACCTTGATCTGCAGACAGAAGCAGCTGAACATGTGAAAGCAAATGTCACCCATATGGCTTGTGGCCAAGGAAAGGCAGGGAGTGAGCCACTTCAGAGTATTAAGAGGTATCAATGGATGTCTATTGTTCTGAGTTTAAAGGAACGGCCGCCTTAAAACAAACCTCTTAACTACATATTCATTTTCATAATTAATAATTAATCTATCATCTACACTCACCGAAAGGATTATTAGGAACACCCGTTAAATTTCTCATTAATGCAATTATCTACACAACCAATCACATGGCAGTTGCTTCAATGCATTTATGGGTGTGGTCCTGGTCAAGACAATCTCCTGAACTCCAAACTGAATGTCAGAATAGGAAAGAAAGGTGATCTAAGCAATTTTGAGCGTGGTATGGTTGTTGGTGCCAGACGGGCCGGTCTGAGTATTTCACAATCTGCTCAGTTACTGGGATTTTCACGCACAACCATTTCTAGGGTTTACAAAGAATGGTGTGAAAAGGGAAAAACATCCAGTATGCGGCTGTCCTGTGGGCAAAAATGCCTTGTTGATACTAGAGGTCAGAAGAGAATGGGCCAACTGCTTCAAGCTGATAGAAGAGCAACTTTGACTGAAAGAACCACTTGTTACAACCAAAGCAAAGCATTTGTGAAGCCACAACATGCACAACCTTGAGGCGGATGGGCTACAACAGCAGAAGACCCTCACCTCCACTACAAATAGGAAAAAGAGGCTACAATTTGCAAGAGCTCACCAAAATTGGACAATTGAAGACTGGAAAAATATTGCCTGGTCTGATGAGTCTCAATTTTTGTTGAGACATTCAGATGGTAGAGTCAGAATTTGGCGTAAACAGAATGAGAACATGGATCCATCATGCCTTACCACTGTGCAGTCTGGTGGGGGTGGTGTAATGGTGTAGGGGGATTTTTTCTTTGCACACTTTAGGCCCCTTAGTGCCAATTGGGCATCGTTTAAATGCCACAGCCTACCTGAGCATTGTTTCTGACCATGTCCATCCCTTTATGGCCACCATGTACCCATCCTCTGACGGCTACTTCCAGCAGGATAATGCACCATGTCACAAAGCTTGAATCATTTCAAATTGGTTTCTTGAACATGACAATGAGTTCACTGTACTAAAATGGCCCCCACAGTCACCAGATCTCAA
>JACXGM010007987.1:0-29694 GCA_016801145.1 Umbra pygmaea
ACCTAAACAGCGATCAATATTAACCAAATTTATCTCTCAAATTGCTCATCATAACCACTGAAAATTATAAAAACAACTAACCCAAATTCCAATTATTTTATATTTTTTTTATTTCGCTGATCCGAAAAATGATCCGATCCGTGACTCTGATCCGAAAACCGATCCGATCCGTGAGTTTCATGATCCGTTGCACCCCTACTGACAGGTCAGGGATATCTCAACCAACACTTAGCCGGATTATGCCAGATGCATAATTACATGAAGTTTCTGTACACGGCGGGTGAACAGGCAAACAAAAAAAGCACAATTTGCAGGTTTCCCAAATGTAATCGGTGCTATTGACTGCACTCATGTTGCCATAAGGGCACTGAATGAGAATGAAAATGCATTCATTAATCAAGAGCATTTTCTTACCATCAATGTCCAAATAATTTGTGATGCAGACATGTTGCTCACTAACTAATGTTCCCCCACCCGTGGCAGACACACTTTCGCGATGAAGCTCTAGATGTTTTTTGGCATCGACTTTGATATCTGACCACTTTTTGGTTTTGGCCATGTTCTGACTCTCTGAGGCTAAGGCATTCACAGCGTTTGCAACCTTTTGCCACCCCAATGCATTTTTGACATTAGTGATTTGACACAACATTTTCCTCTTCTTTTCCACCTTGCCAAGTTTCTGTTTTTGGGTTTCCTCTCTGTGTTTGCCATGATTTCTTAAGCAATAAATATAAATTTGGGGGCGTTTCACTGACTATTTATGGACAAATATGGGCGTGACATGAAGCCGCAAAAGCTGCACCACATTTAGAGTTGGTTGTGATCTATGAAGGGAAAATGGCATGGGACATCTGCAAGGTTTCATAAATCTGAATATTTCTGTGCGTACGCACGCCCTGTTTTGTCCGTATGCCACTTCTGAAGCAAATCCACTGCAAAGTTTTATACATGAGGCCACTGGTTGACAGTCTGCAGAAGCTACTCTATGATGGTGGTTTAGAGATAAGGCAATGGGCGAGCAATGTACTTTCAGTCAGTGAGGACCTTCCCCCCAAAGCTAGATCAGCAAGCTGGGAGCTTTGGTTATCAAAGAACAGCAGCGACCTCCAAGAGCCAACCCTGTTGACCTTGTATAAGATCCTGGCTTGCCAGTATGACCCAATAGGTTTCATCATGCCCTTTACTACCAGGGCCAAGGTTCTCATTCAGGACTTGTGGAAGCAAGACATCGGCTGGGATGACCCAATACAACCTCAGACCGTGCGGGATCAGTGGCTAAGCTGGGAAGAGGAACTCCAAAACCTGCTTCACCTGGAGATTCCTCAACTCTACATTCCAGTCTGTGCTGACCCCCCAGCTTCAAAAAGACAGCTTCTCATCTTTAGAGATGCTTCAGAATGACCTTACAGCTCTGTAGGTTGTCTGTGCACAAGTGATTACGCAGGCCAGATTCATGTCTCCTTTGTGCTCGCCAAGTCTCGCGTGGCACCTAAAAAACACCTGTCCATGCCTCGCCTTGAACTGAGTGCAGCTCTCACTGGTGCCCAGCTTGCCAGTGTCCTCCATACTGAGCTCACTCTGCCCATCGAGCAAGTCTTTCTCTGGTCTGATTCCACCACTGTGCTGTGCTGGCTAAGGTCTGAGTCGTGTCGCTACAAAGTTTTTGTCTGAACTCGTGTAGCGGAAATCCAAACGCTGACAGAGGTGACAAACTGGAGGTATTTGGATTCAGCAAGAAATTTGGCAGACAATATCATCAGGGGGCTGACTTTGAAGGAGTTGGCAAGTCCCCAGAGATGGACTCAAGGCCCAGAATTTCTGCACAAATCTCCAGATGAATGGCCAGTTATGCCGATCCCCAGTACGGAGCCTAAGGAAAGTGAGCTCAGGAAGTTTACCTTCGTTGGCACCATGTCAATGGCACCCAAATCTCAACTACCTGACTCAATTTGAAAACTGGAAAGACCTCGTCCAAGCGGTTGTCCCTTCATGGGGTGGCCTCCAATGATTTTTGCCAGTCCTATGACGCAGCTGGCTTCATCACAGCGGAGAAGATCATTCTGGCATTGGCCGAAATGGATTAATTTCCTGATGAAGTCAAGGCTCTCATTTCCAACTGACCTGTCCTGCCCGACAGTTGGATTGACTCCCTTTCTCCGGAGCATGATGAAGGCACAGAACTTATATTCGACAGAGAATAGATTTTAAAATTTTACTCCTCACTTAACTTACTGTATTTATCTTTGTTTCTTGTAGACCACACAAACACCAGTACAAACAATGGTAACTCAAAATAAGGCTTTGTTAATCAGACATACTTTCTCTGGAGCCTGATTCTTTGTCCAGAGTCAAGTCCATATCTGCCGCCTCAACCAGATAAATTGTGGGAGGTCAAATCCCTCCGATTCACATGTTAAGAAGAAAATTCTAGGCTACCATGTTTTCACTCTCTAGGTAGGAGCAGACACTTGTTTTTTGCATCTTTTATTACATGTTTTATCAAATTGAACCCACAGCCCTGGCAGTGCATGAGCCACATACTACCAAATGAGCAAAAGCTCTATTAAAACCTATTAATAACAGCAGTTACAGTATATCAACAGGTTTGGCCCAGCTACGTTTTTCCCCTTTATTTCTCAGAAAACTCAGAAACATTGTACCCGATTAGAGACTTGTATATGGACCGCCTTTGAAGTGTCTAGGTTGGGTTGTCCAAAGGTGGACCATGCCTAGGGGTACGGCATGACTAGTTTTTTCTTTATGGATATTATAGATAAAAAACTGTGTTCTTTGATGGGAAACAACAGGTTCAGTAGCACACAGAAAAGTATATTACTAGCAGGCGGATGAATGGCCTAAGAAGTTTCCTTTAGTCTAGTGACATTCGTCAAGTGTCTATGAAAGTATAGGTGGACAATGATTTTGATACTTTCCATATGGGGGTTGAGCAACCATAATCTGGATCTGTCTTCTTTCACGTCCAGGATACAGTTCCTGTGTGGGACATACCTTAGGGGTGGAGGTTTGGGATGCTTGGAATGGTAATGTGTCTGCTCAATGTGCACCGATCAGCCATAACATTATATTGAATAACACTAATAATCTCGTTATCATGGCACCTGTCAGTGGGTGGGATATATTAGGCAGCAATTCAAATTTTTGTCTTCAGTGTTGATGTATGCATGAATGTGTGGCAAGTGTAAGAATTTGAGTGACTTTGACAAGGGCCAAATTGTGATGGCCAGATGACTGGGTCAGAGCATCTCCAAAACTGCAGCTCTTCTGAGGTGTTCCCAGGCTGTAGTGGTCAGTACCTATCTGAAAGAAAGGAGTCATAACACACAATGCATCACAGACCTTTACATGCCCATTTTAGGTGCTTTCAGCAGTGGACATGAGTCAGCATGGGCACCCTGATTGGTCTGCAGCTCTAGATTTTATAGATGTGGACTAGACTGGGTTCATACAGAACCGGTCCTCCATAAACAATGTGAGGAGACCTTTTAATACAGTTGTGAATCTACAATCTGTATCGCAGTAGCCCTACATGCAGAAAATACATTTGACCTGGGTTGAATGGACTTTTTTATTTGCTGCTATGGTCAATATAGGTTCAAAATGTATAGAATTGGTTAATATGGTTGGTTTATATGTATCTGAATGCCAAAGTGCAAACCAACAGGGATTTCTCTGCCCCTTTCATTTTGACACATAGCACTAGGCAAGGATGTTGTTTGTCACTACCTACCACTACTATTTGCCAGGGTAATAGAGCCTCTTGCAGTAGCAATTTGACCCACTTATCACAGGGGTACAAGTCGGGGCACATTTCATACCTTATCTTGCTATGCAGATTAGAATTTATTGGGCTGCCAAATCAAATGCAGTTTGGATGTGGCAATCAAACCAGCAACAACCTCCCTTGTGGATGTAAATTGAACAAACCCAATGTAAAATATCTGGGTCAGCTAATGCTTACCCACTCTAAAAGCTTTCAGTACCTTAACCTCAAATCCAATTACCTGCCACACTTACAAGGAATGGAATACTATTTGTAGTAAGAATGGCTGTACTCAGTCAAAATATGACCTGAGCCCTTTCCATGCCAACCCTTTTCTGCCAGAGGCCCTGAGAAATGGAATCACGCAAATGTGGAAACAGAGGGGAGTCAGGACATTCAGAGATCTATACACAGAACGCTCCCTGCTCTCTTTCACTGAGCTGGTTTTGCAATTTGACCTACAGAGGTCACATTTCTGTAAGTATCTTCAGGTTAGGCACTACATTACTAGTGATTAGGGTGGTCAACTTGACAAACTCCATCTAGATAGGATGATACTAAACAAGAGGGGGGCAAAGAGTTTAATATCATACAGTATTCCTATGCTGGTATTTATCGACTCCTAGAAATGGATGAGCTAACAGCTAAGAATTAATGTTTCCATCCCACCTGAGTATCAGGATCTACATAGGATCTAGTATTCGGGAAGGTTGCTGGTTCAATTCCTGGCTGTGCCAAATGTCGCTGTGTCCTTGGGCAAGGCACTGTACCTTAAGTTGCTCCAGGGAGAATGTCCCTGTATTTACTGTAAGTCGCTCCGGATAAGAACGTCTGCTTAATGACTAAAATGTAAAATTATGTTTATCTGTATGAACGTATATACACTGTATAGTGTAGTATAAGGCTTACTATATTACACATCAGTAGTAAGCCTTGTTGTGGAAACAAGGAAACAAAGACAAAAACAACTGGGTAACCGCATGGTATCTTTTGAAAAAAATATTCACCAGCAGTTGCACTCTTTTTTTAGATAAAGATTGTATTTAGAATGCAGTCGGACTAGAATCAGTCTGGCTTCAGATGAGGTCATAGTACAACCTCTGCAACTACTCTGGTACTACTGTATATAACATTATAAGTTGTATGAATAAAAGGAAGCATTGTGCAGCTCTGTTTACTGATTTATCCAAGGCTTTTGACACTGTGGATCACCCATTACTGTTACAGTTTTTTAAATTGCTAACACACAAAATGCTAAATTTGGCTCATCGTGTCAAAACTTAACACACAGGAATTCTTTACACAACACTTGGAGATTAACATCTAACTACCATGTCAAAACTGCCATTCTGCAATCAAAACTTAACACTCTGACATTAACAGGCCCTCTTCAGATCGATAGAGAACACACATGCACATGAACAATAAACAGTCAAACAGACGCAACACACTGGTCAACTTTACTCAAGACACTTCTGTCATTTGTCGTTTTTAAACCGTTTTTATTTCCGCAACCAAGCCTCCGTGATACATTGTACAGGTAGCACAACAACTCCTGTTACAAGTCACGGATCTCTCCGTCGATTGGGGTCGGGCCACGTCACCTCGTCCACATCACAGGCGATGTTTTCCGTTGCCAAGCAACGGGGAATATATCGCCGGATGTGGCTTATCCACCCGTGGATCAACCCCACCTCGATGTCTCCGCATGCCTCCTCCATTGCTCACAGGAGCGGCACGCGTGCATGTTGTAGGCGGTCATAGACTTTCCACTGCCATGCCGAAAATAATTCCTTTATTAGGTTGAGGAACGGGGAATAAGGGGGCAGGTACAGCACCATGAAATGGTCGTGGTTGGCGAATTATTCCCGGACCAAAGCAGCCCGGTGGAAACTGACGTTATCCCAGATGACAACGAACATGGGCTGCCCTGGTTGGTCCTATGTGACTGTAGTTAATGCAGAAATGTCAGTATGTGTGCAGTGTTGTAGGGACCCAGGGTGGCATGGTGATGGAGGACCCCCTGACCACTAATGCCGGCACACATGGTGATGTTGCCACCGCACTTACATGTCCTCGAGAACAGGCATGATCTTACATCTTCAACAGACTTTGAAATTTCCCGGCAGTCGTGCGTAATCTCCCCCTGGCATTCGTCTCGAATTGAATTTCCAGGTATGTCCCTCTTTGGCTAATGTACTTAAAAGATGGAGGCGTAACATGGCTGCCGCAATTTGAGCGGCACCATTGTATATATTGTGAATGGAAGATTCTAAACTTACAAAAATACTTTGATTATTAGGTGGAAGTAATTACACATGAATGAGCACATATTTGTGAAAGAACAAAGGGGTTTTTGCTAAGAATCAACTCAAAGAAATACACAGTGTAGCTTTAAGTGTTTTACTGTGTGTGTGGGAGTGTTGCTAATGTCATGTGTGTTTTAACTATTGAATGGACGTGCTGACTGCAGAGTGTTTCATCATTGGCCAATGTGTGAAACACATGCACGATGTGTGTAGTGTTTTGTGTTACAGAATTGTTTACGGTGCCATGCCGACATTGTGTTTATTCATTTGGTGCCTGAGTGTACCAAATGCATGCAAACGTTACAGTTTCGACGCTTTGGTATGAGCATTCACTTTTAGTGTTTTAGCAATTGGGAAAAACTGTAACAGCAAGGTCTCACTGTGCGGCAATCGCAGACTTTTCCGTTAAAAAAAATCTGCCATAAATTTTGATCCATGTTCATTTCACAGAATGTTCTGCCTTTCCGTGGAACTGCCACGGATTCTGATGTTCAGACTCTGTGTCAGTTTCACGGATTTCTAAGAGATCAGGCTGAATTATAGTAACTGATTGGTGTTCAGTAACAGGTGAAGTGTTTTACTGTGCATGCAAACGTTACGGTTTCGACGCTTTGGTCTGAGCATTCACTTATAGTGTTTTAGCAATCGGGAAAAACTGTAAATAGGCTGTCATCAATTGGACTAGACCTTCTCTTTCTAATAAGGGACTGGTTTATACCTGGGAAAGCAGGTGATTGCCATTAACTACTAGGTAAAATAAAAAATCTGAAGTGTTTCAGCCCTCCAGGACCAGAGTTGCCTACCCCTGGTGTAAGAGGTTCCACAGGGATAAATTCTAGGACTGGTTCTTTTCACCATTTATATTAATATTGTTTCCTCCTCTCTCACTGCTTTATTATGCTCCGCTCTTCCTACATCTCCCTCACTTTACTCAGACAACCCTGTAGTACTATCCACGCATAAAATTTGGAACCAGTTTCGGGTGCCACTTTAAGTTCGGGCGTACGGCGATTCATACGCAAAGCAGCGGATTTATCAATTTGAACGTTATCGTAGGCTGCGATAAAATCTCACATCTGGTCTGACTTGTTGAACCAGCAATTATTGATGAATATGTCTGCATCGCAACTACCCCATATTGCAAATTACATTTCAGAATTACAAATTAATTATATACAGCACATTGCTATTAAGTGGTTTATTTTTTCCCTTTTACTTCGCGGTGGCCTATAACATGAGGGCAGAAATTAGGCAAACAACAAATTGAATCAAATAATATATATATATTATTTAAACAAGCACTTTGGCAGTCCTGTAGTCGAAGCGATGGCAGATCTGGAGGACCTTAATTAGCGCTCTCTACATTGGGACCTTTCAGCGGGAGATCAGGGACAGGTCTGGTATATATATGACAGCCAACAATAGTCTAAGTATGCCAGCCGTTTTAGCAGCTATGAAGTCCCTTTCTGCCTGGTATATTCAAACTATGACTAAAATACAATTTTATGAGATTGCTGGGTTTCCAATTGGGGAGAATTGAGGGATTGATACTGCGTCTGTAGCCAAAATCCAGACCTGAGCGTCTTTATTTTTTCTCAGAGAAAATCCTTTCCTTTGCCGGATTTCGCTTATCCATGTCGTAAATTCTAAGGGCGAGGCCTCTAAACCGTGCATAAATGAGGGCGTGATATTTAAATTACGATGGGATTTCAACCGTCTGATTTATCAACACCCGTTCATTCATAAGCTGGAATTGGAGTGATACGAATTTTTTGTAAATCACACGTGAGTCTCGTCGTAAGATGATTTCTGCGCTCAGATCTACACTGGTTTCTACGCACGTTTGATAAATGAGGGCCAGTATCTTTACTGTTGTTTTTTATTCTTTCAATCTTTACAAATAAATTTATTTAAAAAAATAAAAAAATATTGTTTCAGCTATAAATAACTGTAAACTTCACCTCAATGCAGACGATTCCACTGTTTATGCTATTGCCCTCATGTCTGACCAGGCCTTTTCTTAGTTTCAGTCAGCCTTTATAGCCATACAGAATGCTTGTTGAATTGAAACTGGTACTTTATGCAAAACAGAAAACCTGTGATGATATTTGTATTTGCACATTGGTGCCCCCATTGGCCATGTTCATGTTTCCAAATATTTAGGCTTCTGGATTGATGATAGGCCCTCCTTTAAAATGCATGTTGATGAGTTGGTAAAAAAACTAAGAGTTAAAGTCTTGTTTGACACTTCAGTTAATAATAGAAAACAAATTTCTATCTGCTACCGCGATTTTTACGAGATACCAACTTGGTTCGATTAGCGCCTGCACTAAGCCATTTGTCTGATTGTGCTAACTCTACCAATGTTATAACAAGGGAAAAAAGCTTAGGGGGGGTTGTTTGGCTCGAGGTCAAGGTGCAAATGACCCTAGGTTTATATTACTCTGAACCATCACTTTAAGTGCTTAGCTTGTTTACTGTACATTGTCATTTTTTGTGACCTACAGAGTGCTTTGCTGCAAATGAAGAGAGGTGTCAAGTAACGAAGTACAAATACAAAATTTTGGGTATCTATACTTTACTGGAGTAATTATTTTACAGCAGACTTTTCACTTCTACTTTTTACATTTTCACACAATTATCTGTACTTTCTACTCCTTACATTTTAAATATAGCATTGTTACTCCTATTTCAGTTCGGCTTGTTTTCATTCCGGCTTGTCATTGTTAAAAAAACTCAAAAAGATAACAAAAACCTATCCAGATAAATCGCGCCATCCGGCCCCTGGCACGGCCTAAGCTTTTGTCCTTAATGGCATTCTTTTCCCCCTACATTACTTTTACTTGTATACTTTAAGTAGTTTTGAAACCAGTACTTTTAAACTTTTACTTGAGTAAAAAGCTTGAGTTCATACTTCAACTTCTACAAAATACTTTTTAAACCCTAGTATCTATACTTCTACCCTAGTAATTAATGTGAATACTTTTGATACCTCTGCAAATGAGGATTCAGAGATTATCAAAATTGGCAGCTTTCTACCATCTGTATTCTTGAACAGAAACACAGGTCAACAAAAAACATAGAAAAAGTAAAATAATGTTTCCACCCTATGGAAATGACTGCATGATATACATGTTTTCAGTAAAATTTTATTTTTTTCAGTGCATGAACAGAACAGCATGTCAATGTAATTTCCTTTAAACCACTTAATATTTTTTGGTTTATATAAAAAAATAATGTCACAATTTATATATCTCTATTTTCTTCCCGAAAGAGCACTCTGCCAGTTATTATAAAGGTGCTGTACAATATATAAACATTTACAACTACTGTACCAACATCATGTAGAAACCACAATGATTCCTTTTTCCTAATGAATAAATAAAAGGCCACAATATGATACAAACCATGACATGAGACTGGGCATAAATTAATATGGGGTGTAAATTTTTTTAGAAACATAAGATAACTTAAATATATGACATCCTGTATATCAACTAGCGATGTAATTCCTTGCAGATAGTAGCCTGAAACACCACTGGACCCATTTCTGAGCACTTGTTTTTTAAAGAAATCTCTGATATCTGACCGATCTTTATCACACCTACACTGTAATTAGTTGCTACTTTAGTGCATTCCCTGAGCTCAGTAATAAAAATGCTTCATCCAGACTGCTTTAGGACCTAGGCAAAAAAAGAAAAATTTTAGCTTTGGCACAACTTATGTCCACTCTGTTGTCCATCGATGTATGACAATGTTGTAAAAACATTACATGTTTATGATGCATATAACATGTCTGTCATCATGAAGCCTCACACTTATTTTTACCACAATCACATGCAAACATTAATTGCAGAAAAATTACAATATGACAGAATGATATTTGCCATCAACTGTTAAACCTACTCAAGTGACATGAGCCTGGTAATCAATAAACAGTAATGTTGATTGATAGGTAATTAATCAATATCCTTTCTAATAGCATTGTAAGAAAAATTGGCAACAATGTTAGGCATCTAACAGTTATTTGTAAAGAAATTAAGATTAGTTAAAGTGAAAAAAAAATTAAAGTGATTAAATTAAAGTTGATGTATTGCAATGCTACAAAATAAAGATTTAGTGTTATAGAATTCTTATTGGTAAACACCAAAATGTTGGTTTCTTTAAAGAATTACGATGTTCACATTTTTCACAATATACAGTAACACATTTGGAGCAATGGCAACTTCTAATACATAAGCAGTCTGTATGTTGTACTGTATATATTTATATTTGCAGTTGCTACTATTCAAATACGTTAGAATGATGGTTCAAAATTATTCAGGATAAACATTTGTACTCCGTCAAATCATGGAATGGCTCAGTATGGCTAAATACAGTATATATATACAATATATGAATAAGTTACAACGGTTGTCATAAACATGGCAAACAATATTTAAACCACAAGTTTCTGGTCTTTCATAATACAGTAAATTTCGTATTTAGGGATTATGTCTAAAAAAGTTCAGAGCTTTTTAATTTAAGTCTAGGATCTCTACATGTGTTCAGGTCAGAACATTGGAACAGTATTTACACATCAGGAGAAAAAACAATCCTAAGTTGAGAGCGGAAAACAATGTGCAATAAAACAAAGACATAGACTGCATGCAATTGAAGAAATCGCTTCAGAAAAAGAATTGACATGTCAAAAGGCCAGTTTGTAGGTGCTTATTGTAGATTTCCCACATACAAATAAAACCGTTTTGACACACACTTTATGAGTGGGTTACAGAACTATCTCCTTGGTTGCATATACTGTAGGATAATAATGGCGTTGTAATGGTTGAGGCATGGCTAGCATTTATTCAACAAGATGTCCGAGACTTGGCACATGATCACATTTTAAAAGTGTCATATACTGGCAAGAACGCACATTCCAGACGTATAATTCTAAATCAGAGCGGAATGAAGCAGAACATGGCAGAATGAGACAAGGTTAGATAACAGCATTGATAAGTCATGCCATTTACAACATCAAAGGCCATTAGAGAGATAGAAAAGTCAACCGCTTCATGAACAAAGCTGGACAGGACACATGCTCTGTGGGTTGGTGTTTCCAACAAGGTTCTTCATACTGTATCAGTACGGGGGATTATGCAGTACCTCAGCATGGGAGAGGATTCTGGCTGAACTGGGCACTTTCCAGGCACCAGGGCTAATGGGACCCTCTTGGCTGTGAGGAGCCACATGATCACCATTTGGATTGGACCCTGTATCTGTCTTGCCCCTCTCTTCTGTTGGAGAGGTCCCTGTGTCATTTCGGATCATATCATTGGTTGGAGAGGTCCCTGTGTCATTTTTGATCAGCTCATTAGTTGGAGAGGTCCCTGTGTCTAATCTGCTCTTTCTTTCTTTTTCTGAAGCTCTTTTCTTGTGTTTTTCCAGTTTGCGTTTTTCCTTTCCTTTTTCTCCATCTTTTAGTTTCCTCTCATCCAGAGTAACCTTTATAATATTGCTGCTTGTCTCCATCTTCACATCTTTTCCTGCCTCTGTCCCCATTCTCTTTTCAGTATTGGCCTGCTTGTGGGTGGCCTTGGAATGTCCTCCTCCCCTCTCTCTACCCTGTGTGCTTTTTTGGACCTTGGAATCACACTTTATGTCATTTTGGTTTTCATTCAAGTCCTCCTTAAAAGTCGCCATTTGTGTTCTCTGCTGTCCTTGATGTTTCTTTTGGTTGCTCAAGTCTTCCTGTCCTTCTTCAGTGGACTTCTTGGGGTTTTCCTTGCTTGATCCTGCTTCCTGAGTCTTCCTGTCACTCTTTTTGGGACTGTGCGAACGTTCTTTGGCTTTAAATACGGTTTCACCTGTTTTCTCTGGAAAGCTGGACTCCCTGGAGTATTTCAACCTTGTGTGACCTGATTTGACCTTAAAGAGGTTGGTCTGCTCAGGAGAGCATCTGTCTATCTGCCTATCTGCCTGTCTCTCTGCCTGCCTGTCTACCTGCCTATCTGCCTGTCTCACTGACTGCCTGTCTACTTGCCTATCTGCCCGTCTCTCTGCCTTCCTGTCTACCTGCCTATCTGCCTGTCTCTCTGCCTGCCTGTCTACCTGCCTATCTGCCTGTCTCTCTACCTGCCTCTCTACCTGCCTATCTGCCTTTCTCTCTGCCTGCCTGTCTGCCTGTCTCTCTACCTGCCTGTCTACCTGCCTATCTGCCTGTCTCTCTGCCTGCCTGCCTACCTGCCTATCTGCCCGTCTATCTGCCTGCCTGCCTATTTGCCTAGCTGGCTGCTTATCTGCCCCCCTGTTTGCTTGCCTGTCTGCCTGCTCTCCATTCCCCTCCACCGAGCTAGTGCCCCTGCTAGTTTGGGGGTAGGCTGTTTGGTAGGACAGAGAGTTCCAGTCAGGGGTTTCACTTGAGAAAGAGTGGGAACCTGAGATGGAGGTGTCGGTGGAGAGTGTAGAAGAGAGGGGTGACGTCTCAGAGACAAACGCCAGACTAGAACAAAGTGTGGGTGAAATGACATTTGGATCCAGTTTACCTAGAAGTAAAAAAAAAAATGTTTCATACAGATAAGGTTTAGATTTGCTAATCGATTCTCATGAGAGTAAAAGGACCGTACAAGTGCACAATACTGATTCTTTAATGAAGACAGATGAAAGGAAGAAGCAATGAGGAAAACAAGAGGAAGTACCTAGGTAAAAGAGGCCAGGCCAGTAAGAGCAGTGAAGTGGTTAGTGGTGCTGCTCGTTTGTGTAGTAGCAGACAGCAGAGGAGACCCTATCACCTGCACCACGGGAAACACGAAGCACCAACAGTATGTAGTTAGACAGCAGAGAAGACTCCAAATCACAAACATCTACAACAAAGTAGGGTCGTGCATCGGGTCGAATACCCATGGTTTCCCATGAGTGACCAACATAGCAAAATGCTGTGTGTGGACTGAAAGATTTTGTGGTCCAGGTATTAGCAATTTTGCAGTTAACAAGACCTTCAGGATATTCTATCATGAGAACCATTGATCACCCTAAGAAACTTAAACAAGCCTACTGAGCCCTAAAATATATTTTTTATGAGAATCATCATACAGGAATATTATTCCCAATTAAAATCATATAAGGATGTTATGTTTTGGTGGAAGGGATGTTCTGTTCAATATAGATATAATTTTTATTCTGTTTCTGCAACCTATATATTAGAATTATTGTCAAGCTTAATTTTATATAACAAAAAAATATTCAAAACAAAAACATCAAATAAGGAAAGTCTATTATGAATAGCAAGGCCAGATTTACTGGTAGGCCATGGCTTCCCAACCTATGGAGTGTGGCCCCAATATAGTATAATTATTGTAATTTCAGGGTAAGTACTATTTTTGCAATGAAGATTGTTGGAGAAACATCTTTGTATCACATGGGATTAATTAATTTTGCCAGTGTGATTAGGAAGAATTACTATATTTTGTTAATTTGTGTATTCTTAAATGCAAAAAATGTCAACAGTCATTTACATTACAAACATCCATGATCATCTATTTTGATATTGTTCATATGTAGCTTGTTTTTGGTCAAAGTTACAGGAATGGTTGAGGAATTGCAACATTTCACTGGAGCTGATGCTACAGATAGCAATACTCTGAGACTTGAAAAGTCAGTCAATCTATCAAAAATGTTATAATTATTTTATTTATTATTACTTTAATATACAAACTGAAAACTATGAGAATAGAAAGGTCCAATACTATTGTGAAGCATCACAGTACAGCTGAAAAATACAAGGAAATCCAATAAGGTTGGGGTTAAGAGATACCATAGATGGAAGCGGTTGAATAGAACTGAAGGGTGGAGCCAATAACAACAACATCTGTAAAAGGCAGTGCTTGACTTGGGCCAGAACCATTTGGAACGGCGTTCCCTTACTTCTAATTTTAGGCAAAACATCGTTCCTGTTCCTTTTTAGACAAAAAAGCCATCTGGGACGCTTATATTTCAATAGGGAAAATATTAGGGAAAATATTTGAAAAGCAATATTTTTCAGAAACCAATTTCATGCATTTCATTACCCTTTACAGTATAGTAGCCAAGAATTTGACTTCAGCGCCGAAGAAGACAATGGATATGGATGGTAATTATCAGCTGGCTAGCTAGTAAGTATCTATAATTTAGGCAGTAATGACAACTTTCATTTCGACCTGATTAAACCAGCACACAAAGCAAATTGCAGCTAACATGGTTCTCAATGTCAATCTGGTGCTAACTAGCGAGATATTAGATTAGCTGTGCAAGTTCAAGTCTAGCATAAGTTGATAGTGCTAACATTTAATCTATTTAATCTATTTAACGTAAATCTATTTAAACTATCAACGTTGACTTTTGATTGATAGGCTACTTTAATGGAACAAGCCTTCAACCCATACTTTCTTATCAACATAGTCTAATGAGTGATTTATTAAATGGCTGTTCCTGCCCTTATTGGATCCCAGGTCAAGCACTGTTTAAAGGTATATAGGCTCAGAAATATTGAGATATAGTGTCAGACATATGTGGCAAATATACAAATGTGATGGATATTAGAAATAAAAGAAAGCTAGGAATAAAAACAAACAGTGTATGTGAAAAGTAAATAGTATGTACTGTATAAGATAGAATTGAAGCAAAAATGTAATGTTTTAATACTTTACTCCACTTGGGCGAGTAGTGGTATGGGTTGTGGGTAAATAAAGGAATGTATATTAAAATAGATGAAAATATTAATAAAAAGGAAATATAATATAATTATAGAGAAACTCAAAATACCAACATGTGAGAAATACTGTACTTTATTATTGTGTCAATGTTACCAACCAAAATAATTTATTGATTAAATTAAAAATCAATGTCCTCCATATTAAGGTTTTCACAATTTTCACACTTTTATTGAAAATAATTATTGAAAATAACCTCTACCAAAATTGTCACGTCCAGCCCTGTAGGGGCTGTCTAGTATTTGATTTTCCCTTTTGTGTTAGTATTCATTTGCTGTGGTTTAGTTAGTTTTGTTATTTTTTCTTCATGTGTCCTCATTATTGGTACCTACCTTGTGTGTGTTGTTATGTATACAGGTTCTCTCCCAGTGTGTTATGTAATGGCTCCCCCTGGTGTCCCTTCTGTGTCTTGCCAGTATGTCCTATGATGTCATCAGTGTGGCCCCTTTCACATGTTAACCAATAGATCACGGTGTAGTTATTCCCTTGTCCAGGTGTTGTGCATTAGTCCTCATTAACTGTGGTATTTAGTTTGTGTGTTTCTGTCAGTCTCTTGTCGGTTAATGTATCCTGTTACGTGTCCGGTTCCTGTGTCTCCTATTCTTTATGAGTTGTATTCGCTTAGCCCCTCGCGGCAGTGTTTAGTTTCAAGTGAATAAAGTTATATTGGATTATTGCTACCTTCGCGCCTGTCTCTCTCATTCTGACAAGGGATACGTGACAAAAATAAAAACCAGGAATTAAATTCTGCTTATTTAAATTTGCACTATGTAACTCTGAAACTTGTGAAAACAATCCACCTCAATTTCTTTCAATCTGAACATTTCCTTCTGTCTGACCATTTAATATGCTGACCCTCCCCTCCCACACGTGTACTACCTCTGCCCATTTGATTCCAGGGCCTTAGGATTGCCCATGGTGCCACTGCATGCACTGATCTGCACAGTGTCATATATGTTATTTGCACAGTATCGTATCTGTTATTTGCCATTTGCACAATATCCACTTGCTCAGTTATGCTCAACTGTTAATTTACTCTATTGTATCTGCCTTGCCACCTACATACCAATTGATCTACCCCTCTATTCTGACTTTGTTGCACTAATTTTTACATATACTTACTTTGTTTATTCTGAAGAATCCCTTGTGTAATTCTTTTGTGATTTGTTTAATCCATGTTTAACTTTGTGTAATCTTGCACCTTTTTTGCTTTATCTTGGCCAGGTCGCCGTTTCAAATGAGAAATGGTTTTCAACGTGCCCAGCTGGTTAAATAAAGGTTAAATAATAAATAAAATAAAAAAACATCACTTCCTGTTCCACTAGGGTATAAAAATGAGGAAGCACACATGCAACATCACTTTGTCTTCCAACACCATGAAGAAAACAGAAGAACTGGCAGTTCAAAAGAGACAGATGGTCGTAGACCTTCATAAATCTGGTAATGGCTACAAGATCCACAAATGATTAAATATACCACTGAGCACTGTCAGGGCAATTATTAATGCATTCGAAAGATATGGAACAGTTGAAAACCTCACAGGTTTCCACCAGGATAGGTAGGAGGATGGTGAGTGATGCAACAAACAACCACTTCCACAACCACAGACTCTTTAAGAGGGTTGCCAGAAGAAAGCCCTTTCTGACCACAAGAGACAGACGCAAGTGCTTGAAGTTTGCCAAACATCATTTAAATTAAAACTGGAAGAAGGTGCTCTCATTAGATGATACAAAAATGTAAAAGTTTTTGTCAAATACAGCATCTGCATGTTTGGTGTCAAAGCAGAAATACATACAAGGAGAGGCACCTCATACCCACAGTGAAATATCGTGGTGGGTCAGTGATGTTTTGGGGCTGTTTTAATTCCAGATGTCCAGGGGCACTGATTGATGACATAATTAATTCCATCAAGTATCAGGCAATTTTGGCTGACAATTTGGTTGCCTCTGCCAGAAGGCTGGGACTTGGCCGTAGGTGGACCGTCCAACAAGACAATGACCCAAAACATGAACCTCAACATCCACACCGAATTGTTTCTGTGACAACAAAATCAATGTTCAGCCATGGCCATCTAAGTTGCCGGACCTCAAAAACCTGTGGGCTGAGTTGAAGCGGGCAGTTAATAAGCGCAAACCACAGAATGTGAAGGATCTTGAAAGGATCTGCATAGAGGAATGGTCCAAAATTTCTCCAAATGTGTTTCTTAACCTTGTCAAATAGGCTCCATGCTGTTATCCTTGCCAGGTTGAATAAGGAGTGCCAATAATTATGAAACCTTGTTTTTGGTGAAATGTCTTTCGTGTTAAATAATTGTATGCTTTTGGTTGGTTCCATTGCAACATTAGTAAAGTACAGTGTTTCTCACACATAATGAATAAAAAACTAAATCCATGATGTCATGGTCGGTGTACTTACTGTTGTCTTGTACTAGACCCTGCCCTGACTTTAACAGTAGCAGAACCTTGCTGCCACCAGCCTGGATCAAGTCAATTGCACGTGTATGGGTGATGCCCTGTGTCGGCTCCCCGTTGATCTCCACTATCTGGTCTCCCACCTGCACAGACACAAAAATCACACAATCTACATCCTAAAATACATAAAGACACTGCTGTTATTCCAGACTTTATCAATTAAATGAGTCTGTTACAAGGTATCGATAATACAAACGATACAGTATGTGTGGATTCTTTCTTACATGGATCCTCCCATCCAGCAGAGCAGGCCCGTCCTCAGCCAGTCTCAGGATGTACAGGCCCATGTTGTACTCCGTCCCTCCCCTGAGACTGAAGCCAAAGCCCCGGGGCCCACGGTCCAGCTCCACCGTGATACATCCCTGTGTAGTGTACGTGTTCACACACACACACGCAAGCACACCCACAACCTGTTAGCTAATGTAAATGCTGTTCAATAAGGTTTATCATAATAGATATTTTCTGCAGGCGAAGTCCATCTAGGAAGTTCCAATCACTCAATGTCTTCCACGGACAGGAAGGAGAAGCTGCCATTAGTGGGAATTGCTAACTCAATGAGAAGAAAATCTGGACAGGATATCCTGCAGAGTTCTAGACACAAAACTACCAATGAGCCAACAGTGCATGGTGACACTCAGTCAATAGAACCTCAAGAGAATCTCAAGAAGCAATGATGCACATCTGGACGACTATAATCTTTGCTATTATACACAAACATAATAGCCTTCGCTATCTAATTGGACTGGTGAGTAATAAGCCTGCCTGCCAGCGAAACTTGCTCCTCTGTAGGGCTTATCATCCCCGTCCATGTTAGAAGTTTGATACACACATTGGACACAAGCATTAAAGATGCTTTTCCTGTAAGCTGTGAGTTAAAAGCACATCAAAGTGAAGTGACTATTAGCGCTGGTGACTTCAAACACAATAGTGCGGTTGTTAGTTAACCTTGAATAATGCTGGTGGACTGACAAGAATGACAAAGCCCAGGATGGGACTGTAAAACGACAGATCAGGAAGTGTTCCTTGAATGTCCCAACCTATATTACAGTTAAATATGGCTACTAAACACACCTCAAAAAGTATTATTCCTGTCAGAGTATGGCTGAAAACAGGCAAAGAAAACGATCTCTCTGATCTTTAGAAAACTCAATCCAAACAAAGTCTGGATAAGGTCTGAAGTTCACCCAGGTCCCAGGTCAGTAGAGCTGTGTGCAATGGTAGCTGTCAAATCATAGATGAAATACGTTTGCCGGTTGTTGAAAACTGCTATCCATTTTCCAGGTGGTGGATGGGAGAGAAAAATGGAAAGTAAATATATACTGTGTGCATTCTTCCGTTTTACAGGTTCAATGCTTAGGGGCCGAGGACTCAATTGGACACAGGTTTCAGCTGCAGCGCAACACTGCTAGCCTTTCACTGAGGGATGATGTGCAGGTACATGCTCCACCTGGACTGGACACAGCCAGGCAAACACATCTTTTTCAGGTACATGCTCCACCTGGACTGGACACAGCCAGGCAAACACATCTTTTTCAGGTACATGCTCCACCTGGACTGGACACAGCCAGGCAAACGCATCTTTTTCAGGTACATGCTCCACCTGGACTGGAAACAGCCAGGCAAACACATCTTTTTCAGGTACATGCTCCACCTGGACTGGACACAGCCAGGCAAACACATCTTTTTCAGAAGAGAGCGAGAATTGCGACACAGAGGCAATGAACATCACTTGCCCTGCACCAACGTCAGGGGATCAGCAGAAACAGCCTGTAAGAATATAGATTTCCGTCCCATTTCATCATTTGGGTGAGTTCCCAGTCATCAGGGCCTTCTGCACTCCACTTGTGTCCTGCCTGCTAAATAACTATATTGACTTCAGCCCTTACACTCTTATACATAGGGACATACAGACTTATATAGACACTTATATTTCAAAACTTTATCATTTTGGTCCACTGTGCACACAATAAAGACATTTCAAGGCTGTGAACAATAACAATAACACTTCTTTTTAACTTGATGTGTTTACTAACGTGATAGCGATATTTTAAGCACATAAAAAACTTTACTAGTGACATATACACTCACCTAAAAGATTATTAGGAACACCCGTTCAAAGGGATGTTTTTCCCTTTTCACACCATTCTTTGTAAACCCTAAAAATGGTTATGGGTGAAAATCCCAGTAACTGAGCAGATTGTGAAATACTCAGACCGGCCCGTCTGGCACCAACAGCCATGCCACGCTCAAAATTGCTTAAATCACCTTTCTTTCCCATTCTGACATTCATTTTAGAGTTCAGGAGATTGTCTTGACCAGGACCACACCCCTAAATGCATTGAAGCAACTGCCATGTGATTGGTTGAGTAGATCATTGCATTAATGAGAAATTGAACGGGTGTTCCTAATAATCCTTTAGGTGAGTGTATAATCATTATCTTTATTTATTTAGCATTTTACTATGGATGGGAGCTGTGGGCTCAGGGTACAGAAGCATTTGTTGGTCAGCAAACAAGAGCCTTTATGTATTAATATATGTATGTATGTAGTGATGTAAGTTGTAAGTGATGTCAGTTGTATTGTTTGTTCGATGTTGGGCCCCCTCAAAACAAGATGGTTCATCTCAAGGGGCTAACCATTAATAAACTACATTTTGATAAGTATGATTACAGATAATTGATATGATACATTTGATAAAAGAGAATAGGTGTGATAGATATGATGATAGATAATAGTTATAACAGATATGATAATAATAGATCTTAGATATTATAAGAATAGATCCTGGTCCTGTGCTGCTGTAGTCAAATGTGCAGAAGTAGATGTAGACCTCAGGGATCAGCATGGACCATTTGAGGGATTCTACATGTCTGCTACTCATTAATGTTTCACTTAATTGTCTGGTAAAGTAGATCATGTTATAAACCAATCCTCTTGAGGGAAAACTGCTACTCTATGCTGTGTGGCAAAGTCCTTAATGGTCCATTTGTTAACAATTATGCAGGAAATATGTCTATCCAAGGGGACAATGTTGAAGACAACAGAAGTGAAGACAGACGCCTATTGTCCCTTAAATTATCTAGAATATGGCTTATTACCACTATTGGCAGTTAAACGTGTCTGTCTACAACAGACATTGTTTCATTGGCTATTCCTAGAGAGTTTTTGCCTCCATTACCCATATGATAAACCAAACACAACATTGAAATATAACTGAAATTGTATCAATGTATTTAATGTATAAAACATTGGATTTAAACGATGACTGTAATCGCAGTTAGGGGGCTTGCCTGTTTGGGGCCTGTAACGCACAAAGTTCCCTGTTCATTCAAAGGCACGGGTTTGTAGTTGGTCCACACGACTCCCTCTCCTTCCTCCAGATCTAGGTTAGAGCTACAACAGAAAACAGCATTGAGTCACACTGTAAGTCTTCAATAATGCAAAGCAGTGTTTCCACTGGTAGGGGACATAGAACAGAGCAGTTTAAGTCATTAGGCTGTTATGTCAAAGATAAGTATCTGGGTTGTTCTGCTAAACGAGGACCGGATTTGTAATCCATGTCTTTGTGTAGTGGCAAGTAGTGGAATGGTCCAGGGATTACCGTTCGTCTGACAGGGCTGAGCTCTGACCCATGGCTCTGTGCTGAGGGGCGGGGCTTTGCTTCGCTGAGCTGGCTCCAGAGGGAGGGCCCTTGTATTCTGGAAGACACAAATACAAGTCACAGGATAACATCAACACAATCTAAACATAGTTTGCCCCACAGTATCACTGGCACTGTTGATAACAAGACGAGTTGCAGCAGGTTCCCCCTGTAAAGCTCACCATCCTCAGGGACCACGGTGAGGGTGACCGTATTGCCAGCGTCCTTGATTAGCTGGACGATGTCATTGTGAGACAGCTCCACAATGGACCGCCCGTTGACCGCTGAGATGCGGTCGCCGACATTTAGCAGACCACAGCGGTCAGTGGGGCTGCCTAAGATGATGCGTCCGATCTTATGAGGGATAACTGTGAAGAGAGAGACGTCTGATGATAACACACCCAAGCAAGTTTGTAAAATAGGTCTGAGGGGAAAATTTAGGCATTAGTAGATAAGTGTATTGTTCTTTTCAGAGTAACATCCTTTAAAATTCGTTAGAATTTATGTTTGGTGATATAATACATATTTTGTCATTTTTGGGGTAGCTTTAACTCAAAGAGAGTGGTGTGTGTGAGAGTGTTGAGTGCAGCTCTGTGGCAAACAAAGTTATTTATATCTTGTTACCTACTGTATACTGTATGCGGCCCTAAAAGGTGGCGCAGTAGTCTAGTTACTACCATAGGGATTCTAGGATTTCAAAACACGAGGGGCTAAGCCCATATGACCCCCCCTCAGGAAAAAATAGTGTGTGTTCCAATGAGACCTAATAGTCTGTCCCAAATTCTAGATGCATATACTGTGTGTGTGTGTGTCTGTGTATGTATGTATTTATGTATGAAAGTTTAGGCACCCCTGACAATTTCCATCATTTTTATTTATAAATAATTGGGTGTTTGGATCAGCAATTTCATTTTGATCTATCAAATAACTGAAGACATGGTAATATTTCAGTAGTGAAATTAGGTTTATTGGATGAACAGAAAATGTGCAATATGCATGAATATGAAATTAGACAGGTGCATAAATTTGGGCACCCCAACAGAAATATCACATCAATATTTAGTTGAGCCTCCTTTAGCAGACATAACAGCCTCTAGACGCTTCCTATAGCCTGAAGTGAGAGTCTGGATTCTGGATGAAGTTATTTTAGACCATTCCTCCTTGGGGCGCAGATGCCTCAGTGGGTAGGGAGTCAGACTTGTAGTCAGAAGGTTGCCAGTTTGATTCCCGACTGAGCCAAATGTTGTTGTGTCCTTGGGCAAGACACTTTACCCTAATTGCTCCCAGGTCGTTGCTGTAAATAAGAAATTGTTCTTAGTCAACTTACCTGGTTAAATAAAGGTTAAATTAAAAAAAAAAATTAAAACATTTCCAGTTCAGTTCGGTTTGATGGTTGCCTAGCATGGACAGCCCACTTCAAATCACCCCACAGATTTTCAATAATACTCAGGTCTGGGGACTGGGATGGCCATTCCAGAACATTGTACCTATTCCTCTGCCAAAGTTGATTTTGAGCAGTGTTTTGGGTCATTTTCTTGTTGAAATATCTAGCACCTGCACAACTTTAACTTTGTGACTGATTCCTCTACATTATTATCAAGTATCTGCTGATATTGAGTGAAGTCCATGCGACCCTTGAGTTTAAAAAGATTCCCAGTACTGGCACTGGCCACACAGCCCCACAGCATGATGGAACCTCCAGATTTTACTGTGGGTAGAAAGTGTTTGTTTTGGAATGCTGTGTTCTATTGTTGCCATGCATAAGGCCCCTTTTTATTATCAAATATCTCCATCTTGGTTTATCATTCCACAGCACCTTCTTCCAAAATGAAGCTGGCTTGTCCAAATGTGCATTTGCATCTCTCAAGCGACTCTGTTTGTGGCATGTGTGCAGAAAAGGCTTCTTCTGCATCACTCTCCCGTACAGCTTCTCCTTGTGCAAAGTGCGCTGAAAAGTTGAACGATGCACAGTTACACTATCTGCAACAAGATGATGTTGTAGGTCTTTGGACGTGGTCTGTGGTGTGTTTTTGACCATTCTCACCATCCTTTGCCTTTGCCTCTGATATTTAGCTTGGCCTGCCACTTCTGGCCTTAACAATAATTTTCCTCATAGTGGACACTGACAGCTTAAATTTCTGCGATAGCTTTTTGTAGCCTTCCCCTAAACCATAATGTTGAACAATCTTTGTTTTCAGGACATTTAAGAGTTCTTCAGAGGAGAGTCAATGAGAACAACAACTTCCAATTGGCCACTGGGGAAAGCTGTGTGATTACTTGGTGTTCCTTAAAGACATGGAGTTGGACAGTGCAATGCCTCAGCTTTACAAACTGTTCTCATTAGTGGCAACAATTGGAGCTACATCTGCAGGTGTAGAAAGGAGCTTCTCCTGTTTAAAGCGGTTCAAGTTCTACAAATGTAACACAATAGGCCAAGGCCATTTAAGCAGCCCACAGGAGCTCTGCTGGCCACTGAGAGGACACTGGTCAAGTCACTGGAAAAGATGCCTAATTGGTACAACAGGTTCACAGAGCATTTTCTTGAAAGTGAAAGTAGGGCAGAATTTACATAAATTTTTATCATGTAGGCCGAAAATGAGCTTTTTTGAAAGACCAGCAGCCGCCACTGATGTACACATACACACACGCACACACGCTTACACGCATGCACACACGCACGCACACACGCACGCACACACACACACGGACACAGTATATGCATCTAGAATTCGGGAGCGACTATTAGCTCTCTTTGGAACTGTGTTAATTTCCAAATTTTGGTTTGAAAACTCAAATACTAAACTGCGAGTAACTGATAATCTCCAAGCTGATTACTTTACAGTTTGTACTAAATTGTGCTAAATGAGTCTTCTGCAGCTGGTTTTGTAATTGCGATTTACGTACAGTAGCTTTAAAATAACAGTCCTTTACAATGTGGTGTTTCCATTATTTTGTTGACATTATCTCGTTAGGTGCTTTGCTCAAGAGAGAACTTTTGTAATCAGCTTGGAGATGATCAGTTACTGGCCCAATAAAGCCTAAAACAGTCACACATTTGAGAGGATAAAGAACACTACAATTATACAAAAACAATATTCTTACAACACTAGGTCAATGTTATTTAGCTCAACTGACCAAATATAATGTATTCTGATGGTCTTGCAGTGCCCTCCAGAATTATTATTATAAAAAAATGAATCTTCATTATCTTCACCTTGAATATTCGTCAATAATTATTTTTCTGTTCTTTTTCTGTGCCTCATATCTCTCTGACAGTCCCCTGCCTGTGGCTCAGACTTACTCTGCTAAATTGAAATAAGTCAAACATGACTGTCAGTGTCAGACACTGTGGACCTTCCCTACCAACAGCAGTTCAGATGTATTCACACCATGTTGGTATCATGCAGAACAGTACATAGAAAATGCATTGCTCTGTATTTTGGGATTTATTAAAATGAATGGACTGAACTGAAGATATCTTAATGACATAACAATAACAGTTGTGAAATCAACTCACCTCAACATCCTCTCTACTGTCCATCACATCCATTTCCTGACTGCTGAATTAGTCAAATACATCAGTCAAACAAACACAGTGGCTATTTCCAGATCAGTTCAGAACTTCAGTATCTAGTTTTATTGATACAGTACTGTCGAATATGTACTCATGTAACTTATAGTTAATATTTTTCTTACAAAACCATTACTCGTTACTATTCCAAAACATTTTAACTGCATCAATTCATACTTCCAAGAGTGACTTACTCTACATCACGGAAGTCTGTCTCAAATAAGCACCTACACAGAACTTACACCAAACAATTACAGACAGCTAACAACATTAAAAAAATGCTTAAATAGACAGATAACAGCATAGTGGCAGTTCAGCTGTGTCAGATAATTGATACTAATCTATTGGATCATGGAAATATGTGATCAAGTCATGAGAACAAAAGAGCGAAAAATACACAGACACCTAACAAACAATACACACGGGAGAAACCGGTGCTCATTCCAGCTCCCCTGAGAGGCGACCGTGACGAAATCTGACAAGAAGCAAGCAATCAAATCACACACCAAAACACAAGACCAAAATGGGCCCAGACCAACGGAGAGGTTGAGCACTAAAATGCACATGGTCTGAACTGAATGGTGGACCGATTGCCCACGGCGAATAACAACAAGTTGGCCTGTCCGGACTGGTAATGTCTGTGCAAATGTCAATTCAAATTATCATAGTCTTTGATGGTAAACCATTGAGTTTGATGGTAAACCATTGAGTTTGATGGTAAATTATCATAGTTTATTATGGTAAATTATCATAGTCTGATGGTAAACCATTGAGTTTGATGGTAAACCATTGAGTGGTACATGTGGAAAAGTAATTGTTTTTATTAAAGTTATATTTTTTGTTAATTGAAACACCCACCTCACTAATGTAACTGACATAATACACAATACATAATAACATAGGCTGGACAGGATAATGCTTTCACGCAGCAAACAACTGCTTTTCTTACCAAAAAATAAGTGGCTAAAAATCCATGCACAGAGCTCATTTGGTAAGTTTACTGCTAGCAAAATGAGGGCATCTTATCACTTATCACATCAGTGATGACAATTATGAACAGACAAAAGGACTGGAAATAAACTATGTGACTGTATATGGAAGCATACAGTAAACCAAGCCACTACAGGAAGGTGCCCTGCTGGGCTGCTCTTCAACAGGAAGAAGAGGAGGAAACTGACAGACACCCGAGAGTCACAAACAGACCTCAGGCGCATAGCAGGGATGTGCAGGAAAAAGGCAAGGAAAGGATGTACGCAGATATCTGTGGGGAACACAGTACTAATAAAAGAGTAGGTGGACGAGTTTACCATTCAACACAACACCACATAAACAGGGCTGGACGCCAAACAGGAAGCAGTGTGATGAGAGACTCCAATCGAACTACGCAAGGAATACCACAAACCAAGCAGTACAAAACCAGGGACATAAGGGAAGCACTAATTTGCTCCAGGGAGTTTTAAAAGCTCTCCATATTTGACAAGTTGCATGAGATGCTTCATCAGTGGTCATTAATTCTTCGCCATTAGTGTTCAGTTCAAATTATGTTTTCCATCATCTACATCAGGTGTGTCCAAAACCTTCCATGGTGGGCCTAGTGTATGCTGGTTTTTGGTCTTTCCCTTAATTTAGAGACAAATTAGGACCTAGACTGGCAGGTGAGGGGAGATCCTAACCAATTAGTGAGCTACTCCATCAGCCTTGTACAAGGTGTAAGTGAAAACCTGCATACATTAGGCCCTCCATCTAGATCTTGGCACTAGATAGCTGGATTGGTAAACAATGCAAAGTGTGAAATCCAGTTTTTTCTAACCAGCTTACCTAACTAAACCTCCTCAAATCTGTTATTAATCACACCATTTTTCTGTTTGCAACTTAATTAGACAGAAATAAAATAATGCAAAAGACATTAATCTCACTCGCTGAATAATTTCCCATAGACTTTGCACTCCACTTTTCAAGTCGTGATGTCACACACTATGGATGCCTAAATGTGTCAAATTCAATTCATGACAACCCTAACTATAAAATACAATTAATCAAGGGCGTAGGAGTGAGTATGATTTTTTTGCAAATTGTTCTTATTATTGGGGGTACCACATTGCCTACCTCTAACATTGGGGGTGACATATCCCCCTGTCCCTCCTGCACCCATGCCCTTGCAATTAACCCATTCAGGAGCTTGGCTGACACCTGGGCATCATTGGAATGCTGTGACCTGGATTCCAACCCTGTTCACCGTGATGCTGTTGTGCTGCCAGACAGCGACTCAGACCAATACACCACACAGAGTCCTGTATTCAACCAGACCAATACAACACACATACTCCTGTATTCAACCAGACCAATACAACACACATACTCCTGTATTCAACCAGACCAATACAACACACAGAGTCTTGTTTTCAACCAGACCAATACAACACACATACTCCTGTATTCAACCAGACCAATACACCACACAGAGTCCTGTATTTAACCAGGCTTGATGTGATCAAGGAGCTAGATGTTTGAGAAAGGTGGCACTAACATGTATTTCCTAATGTGCATATCTGACAAAATGTTCTGAGGGAAATGAAATAAAAATGACTGTAGTTAGAAAGATGCGAAAAAGTGTCTACATTTAAAGAGTGATTCAAAATGTGTTTAGTAAAAATGTATTAATACTTCAAGTCACAGACATGGGGCGTATCATTGTAGTGCTGTCCAAAATACATTTTTCATGATGGATGGAGCATGTTTTAAATGTATGAAGGGTTGGGCAAAAGCCGAAATCTAGGGTGAAAGATCACTCCCGACGTCACCTACTTCAATTAGTAACCTTTCAGGAGGTACCATCCTTGCACATCTCGAAGGGAGTGTACGGTACATTTTAGGATCCCTCCCTATAAGTCCCATTAATCTTCTGTGGCAAAAAGAGGGTGGTTTGCACTTCCCGAACGTGGAGTGGATTTACACTGCTCCCATAGCCCCCCCTGTTGGGCCTGCTGAACACTGACCATGCAACAGTTAGAGGATTAGCTCCTCCTAATCATCTTGCGGACACGGGCGCTGAGCACATAGTTCTCGGTCTTAGGAAGAATGCTAATGGGAAACTAGACCCTTGTGCCACATTCTGGTCAGACTAGACAGGCATCAGTATCCTGTGGAGCAGCTTAGATGGACGTGGACTTTCAGAGTTGAAACCAGTGACTGCCTCTGATGCAGGTGTGCCAGACCGTCTGTTACACTTAATGAAACACCTTGTTCTTCAGTATATGGAGAACAACACTGATATACATCAGGCAAGGCAGCTCTGGATGGGCATTTGGCAGCAGGGAACACACTGATCTGGACCATGCTGAACGCCCCGTCTCCAATATTAGTCGTGACATTCTCACCCTTAAAGCAAGGTTACAAATCACAATAACAAAATACAATCTGGCAGACAGGTATCCTACAAATCACGTCTCACTTTTTGTTCTACGAGTCAAATGTCATTGAATCTGTGAACCCATGTGGTACAATCAATTAAATGATTAAACAGAACCAAAAAACCTTAACGATTAAACGGCCTAGAAATACCGACTTGCTAATGTGATCGGCACTGTAGTGAGAACATTAGAATGTGTGTGCGTGCGCTTGTGCGCGTGTGGGGTCGCACCTCCTATCGGGGGCTTGCTCTTGGAGGTGAGGATGACGAAGCCGAACCCCTCGCTGTCCTTGCGGTGGAGGGTGATGTCGAAGGACTCGTGGTCCAGCATGGTGGCCATCTGGAGATGCGGGAGCCTGGGGGAGCCGTTTAGCAGGGCTGGGGCCATGTGCAGAGATGCCTCTTCATCAGTCATATCTGGAATGTATAGAGAGCTCTGTCGTGCAGCAGCCAACCCATAGCTAGCCTGTGTATGTGTCTGTATGCATGCCACAGTGAGAGTCTGTGCGTTACTGTATTTACGTGTGTGTATAAACGTTTGTGTGCTCGTGACTAAGGTGTGGCGTTTACAGGCAGTCAGTGAGCGCTCACCTCTGTAGATGACTTTTCGACGTACGGTCAGCATGACCTGACCATTACGCGCAGCGTTGGTCATCAGGTCCAGGACCTGCTTGTGAGAGCGACCCTTCACCATGATGCCGTCGATGCCTACCAGCTCATCCCCGGCCCTTAGACGGCCATCCTTCTCAGCTGCCCCCAAGGCCACTATGGCCCCTATGTACACCTGCCAGAGGAAGATACTGTGTCAGAAACACTGTCTGGATCCTGGGCGTTGGACATGAACAGAGATGATCTAAGTTCATACTATAGTACTCACTGGCTGCTCTGGACCCTCTCCTCCCAAAACACGAAATCCAAAGCCTGTTTCCTGGTCTCTCTTGATGAACACATCCAGGTCTTTGGTGTGAGGCTCTGTGGGCCAGGTAACATGGGTTGATCAGAGCGAGGTGATAATCAAACAGTCATCCAGACAACAGAGCCAACTCACAGGCTTATCTTGGATACTGAAATGTAGGGAGATCAGTAAGATAACATCAAACAGACTGCAAAATCAGCATGTGTACTTACGCTTGCTCTCCAGCAGGGCCTTAGACTTCATATACATCTCTGCGGCATCCCGTTTCGGGGAGTCATTGCGTAGGGTAGAGGTGTTAGAGTGGTAGGGTAGGACCTGGGTGTCAGTGGCACAGTCCAGAGTCTCTGTGCTAGAGGTCATCTGCTGCCTCTGCAGGGAACACAGTCACAGCACACACAGTATGTACACAATACAGCTCATAGAGTCACAGCACACACAGTCTTACACAATACAGCCCATAGAGTCACAGCACACACAGTCTGTACACAATACAGCTCATAGAGTCACAGCACACACAGTCTGTGAACAATACAGCTCATAGAGTCACAGTCATACACCGTCTGTACACAATACAGCTCATAGAGTCACAGCACACACAGGGCTAGATTTATCAAGCCGTTTGCGCCTGTTTTCTGGCGCTAATTGGTCGCAAAGACGGACGTAACCAATGCAGGCTATTTACTAACCAGGCGCACTTGGGTAAAATCGCAGATTGCGTGCCACATGAGCGACAAGAGACAAGTTGCGCTTTCAATATGCGTTCGTGGGAGGGTCATGGGGAAAGTGGGAGTTCCACGCAAAAAGGTGGGAGGATACGGTAAAGTGCGCCTAATTATAAATTCTGTGGTATTTACAAAGACTGCCAGTAAGA
>JACXGM010007988.1:9182-29793 GCA_016801145.1 Umbra pygmaea
CATCAGACCAGACATTATCAACACCAAAAGGAAACAGTAGGTCATCAGACCAGACATTATCAACACCAAAAGGAAACAGTAGGTCATCAGACCAGACATTATCAACACCAAAAGGAAACAGTAGGTCATCAGACCAGACATTATCAACACCAAAAGGAAACAGTAGGTCATCAGACCAGACATTATCAACACCAAAAGGTTGAAATGGTTTCTGACAAAGTATAATGTGTAGTATTTTTTTTAATGACAAGCTTGAAGATTTGGAATTATGTACATTGTGAAACAACAACTTGAAACTGTGAACATGACATATAGACTTATAAAGAAATTGTCAGTTGTGGAATGTTCAGCAGAAGGTGAAGATAAGTAAAACCATTGCCCTTGGAATGTGGGCTGGTCAGGTTACATGAGGATGTTGGGGACAAAGAGAACCAATAGGGGCAGTATGCCATGTGAAACTGACCATTAGGCTAACCTCATTGTCCTAATGGGGGGTGACATATTGGACATGTGGTATGGGGTATATAAGAGTTAACAAGAAGTGAATGTGGGAGTTGTCATGGGAGCGCACTGCATGAGAAAGTAAAATAGCAACTCAGCTTGTGTGATGTACATCAATAAAGCTTGTTCAATATTGCAAACTCTTTTTGAATATGGAAGAATGATTAAGGTGGCTATGATTTTGCCACGGTACAAGATCTGAGTTAAAAGTATTCAGAAATGAATAGGGCCTGATTTTTAAACAACATTTTAATAAAAAATATATATCCACTGAGTAAATCTAACATCCCGATTCTCGAACTGCAACACACAGACATGTACAGAGTTTGTGTCAATGGACATGAAGATTCATATGCCATTATTCCACGAAGCTACCCCATGTCTGCCCCTCCTCCTATTGTGATGCAGATTTTTCCAACTCTCAGCTGTATGTAAACACATGGACAAATCCCTTTTCTACTGTGTGTTTTGAAATGGTAAACACTGTCCAATTTGCAATTATTTTTGCAATACGAACAAAAAGTTTGCACGTGCTTCAAACATTTGTTAACTTTGTGTATTTCTGTCCAACACGTGTGCTAATGGTTGCCGTCTGCTCGTTAGCCAAGTTAGTTTCAAGCTATTGTTAGCTAACATAACATGGAAATTCTGTGAGCTCTTAAGTGCCTGCCAGCAGTTCACTCGCATTTGTTAGTGAAAGAAATTAAATGCAAATAATAAAAATAACTGGTTGCAGTTGTGCGAGTGTGATACTTTTTTTTTTTCAAATTTATTTTCCATGTAAAATTATGAGGATCACACAAACTAATAGACTGAATCTGTAATTATCCATGTCACAAAAAGTACAAAAGTATAATACAAAATAAAAATATCTTGGCATTAAATGGAATCAAGAGTTAAAAGACTGTGCTATGAAGTATGAATGAGTGTTCAGTATTAGCTATAAAGGCAGGGCTTCTAAAAACCCTTCGCACCAGATTTGAGATTATATCAATTACAAAAGCTCAAAGCTCATTATAAAGACACAGATAGCTATAGTTGTAAGTGAAATGTTACATGCACAATCCCATATTAAGTACTTGCACACTTGCTTTAAAGAGTGTTGTCATTCAGGTGACAGTACTTAGTTAATGTAGAGCAATGTTTCACTTTACTGCAGAGCAGGGAGCTCTAGCCGTTAGAGACAGGGGAGAGAGGCACCAGTGATGTTGGATGAGGAGGCCCAAGAGACTGACAGAGAAGAAAACATATTTGTAAGCATAACTCTCCCCAAAAAGAAACAAGTCTGCTTTGCTTGTATTCAGACTTAACATTTAATAAAAATATAAAGGCACAAATGACATACAGTTGTGCTCCAAAGTTTGCCTACAATTAATTAAGAATTGGTAATAGATCAGTAAGCAGCCAAAAACTTTTTTTTCATTAGTCATGGGATTCATTTATATTCAACTGTAGGTCATAACAGAATGGCACAACATAATAGAAAACATGGCAACAAAGAAAATAATGAAATCACCCCCATTCAAAAGTCTGCATTCCCTCAGTTCTCAAAATGGTGTATTACCCCTTTTAGCAGCACTTTTTATACAGTCATTTTTGGTAGTTGTCTATGAGGCCCCGGATTCTTGCAGGTGGTATAGCTGCCCATTAGTGTTGACAAAATGCCTCCAGGTCATGCAAAGTCTTTGGTCATCGTGCATGAACCGCAAGTTTGAGGTCTCCACAGAGTGACTTGATGATATTAATGTCAATATACTGTGATGGCCACTCCTGAACCTTCACCTTTTTCTGCTATAACCACTGGAAGGTCAATTTGGCCTTGTGCTTAGGGTCATTGTTGTGCTGAAAAGTCCAAGAGCAAGGTTTCCCATGCCTTTCACAAGGTTTCCCATGCCTTTAGAGCTCACCCCCCCCCCCAAAAAAAAAAACATCAGTGAGCCACCACCTAGCTTCAAAGTGGGGATTGTATTAATTTCACTATATGGCGTGTTGACCCCTATCCAAACATAGCGCTTATGGTTGTGAACATAAAGCTCTATTTTGGTCTCATCACTTCAAATTACAGTGTGCCAGAAGCTGTGAGGTGTGTCAAGGTGTTGTCTGGGCATATTGTCACCAGGCTTTTTTGTGGCACTGGCGAAGTAAAGGCTTCTTTCTAGCATACTCAAACATGCAGCTCATTTTTGTTCAAGTATCATCGTATTGTGCTCCTTGCAACAACCACACCATTTGTTTTTCAGAGCAGCCTGTATGTCACCCGAGGTGACCTGTGGGTTTTTCATTGTATCCTGAATAATTCTTCTTTCAGTTTTGGCTGAAATCTTTCTTGGTCTACCTGACCTTGGCTTGGTATCACAATATCCCTGAATCTTCCACTTAGTAATAAGTGTTTGAACAATACTGACTGACATTTGCAAGGCTTTAGATATCTTTTTATATCCTTTTCCAACTTTATGTAGTTTCAGTACCTTGAGCCCCTGCCCTTTTCCACTGAGATTCAAGTGCCCTCTTAGCTGGTGTTATATATATTTTTATCAATATTTAAAATACTTTAATACTATTATATTATCTAAAATGTAATGGTTGTGTATTTATGGGCCATCATCGGAAAACAGACTCAACCAGTCAAACCACAATCTCTGTGCTACGTGAGCTGAACTGTAAGCAAATTGTGTTTGATTTTAGTTTGCATCGCCAGCTGTAAGTCTTGCTCATTGATCTGCATGAATGACTGCAAAACTGGAAGATTCCAAGTCACAGTTCAGCTCACGTTGCACAGTGTTCGTGGTTCAACTGGTCGAGTCTGTTTTCCCGAAGATGCCGCCTGGTCTTTTAAACTTTAATCTTTTTAATAAACTGTCTGTACATGCTTCGGTTTGTATGTAGGGACCCTCATTATGCTACCGTGGAAGTGTAGTGCTATTTTGAGCCTTGTTACTGGTATAAAATAGCGATTAATCTTTACTTCATCCATGCCCTCACAACTAGCTTTAGGTAATTATCAGTTAAAAATAAACCTGGGCACATTCGATTAGCATGAAAATATATCCCAGAGAACGGTCGACTCAGTACCAATGTGTTATTAACCCCTACAGTAGGTTCCTTTTTGCGCCGCAGTTGTCCATTAAAGCGTAACTCTCTCCAAAATGCAACCTACGGTATTTTTTTGAATCTACCCCAGTCAAACTTTTGTTTAGAAGCATAATTAGGACGGAAACGCCACAAGATTTTCCATATTTTTGGTTTCAGTCAAATCGCCCTTTGAACGGGAGTGATAGGGGCTCTATGATTGCATCAAAATTGCTATTTTTAAAATACTAAAAAGACTCGACACAACATGAAACTTTTCTCGAAGTATCACCAGGGAGTGTACACATGACGCAGTTCATACACCAACAGCTTTCGCCCTCTCCCAACAAGATTACTCAAATGAGAACTTGATGTCTTTCTTGTTCTGACTTGAGCCACAAGCAACAATTTTATAAATCAATTAAATTCTCACTCAGTCCGTCCCTTTTCTTTAGGAATAAAATGACAGGCTGGACACTCCTCCAGAAAATATCCTATTATTGCTGTTGCTATTTTCGGACAGAATTTGGCCTTATACTGTAAAAAATCTGTGAAATCTATGTGATTTCTCACTTGATAAACCTCCTCTAACAACCATATTATTACAAAAACTGAGCTAGATGGTATAACAAAAAATGTAGTTAATTCTAGCCTGGTTAACACCAGACCCTTCTCAGTTCTGACTGAGAGTGGGTCTGGGCAAGGTTAATTCACAGCCCATTTCCAAAGGGGCATCACCAACGGACGCCACTCAAATGCCTCTTGACGCAATTGGATATATCAGACTTTTGTCAAGTTTTTTTTAGATATGAAAGCTTAGAGTGTAATTATTTGCTCGGTTTTTAACAAAAAAATAGCTTAAAACAGGCGTGATAGCTGATTTGAAAGAGTGATATTGTAATGTCACAAGCACTATAGATAGTACTTCCTGATCTCAAAGGTGACAAGTGTGTACTATTATTTTTTTTTCCTCTATCTTCCTCCCTTCCTAATTCCCACTACGCACTAGTGGACTGATCCTCACCACACACTCGACACCTGTCCCACTGGTTTCACCTCATATATAAGTCAATTCTACGCAAAATCCCTCTGGACCTAAACTCTTCTCACCATTGCCTTACCCACCCATTAGCTGTGCTCAAACAGGTACATCTCCCTAGTCACCTCAAAAGACCACACCTCCTTTGGCAACAAATGAAATACATGCAAAGTGTCCGCCTGGAATATAACTCTTAATCTCTGGGATGTGAGTCGCATGTTTTTACGCACATCCACCGTCCCCATCCTACCAACCTGCAAAATGTACGCTATTTACACTCGGCAGTTTCGAACCACTGACCATCATCACATAGACTTTTCTGCAATGCAGCGACTAAGCCCACTACGCAACACAAAGCCCCCCAAGATGACAAGTGTTTAAAGCTCATTTTAGACCAATCGATCCTCAGTGTGTAACCTCAGTTGGTTGGGGCCAATGTTTCTTTTTTTCTCTATGTCTCTGCCTATTGGGGTTGATGGCTCCTTTGTTCTCCAGATGTGACCTGTTCAGCACTGAGTGATTTCCTAGCTGGACAAGCTGTGCATGAAGTCACTGATTATGTTTACTCCTCTTGGTACAATTATATTATCTGCCTGTTGGCCAAGGATTGGTTGCAGCTGTCATTGTGCCGGGCACCTTGTTTAGCTGGGTCTGTCTATACATGATGAAGCATGGTGATGAATCAAAGAATGGATGGAGCCATGTTTAAATGACCTGGGAAGGTGGCACATCACACAGGCTAATGCTGTCATCGGCCTTGAAAGACATAGGCTTTGTGTTCAAGTGTGAGTGTAACGAGCACGTGCCATATTCCATTCTTCAGTGTATTGGGGTTATAGACATACACTTTTGTCTAGTCAAACAGCAGACACTAAAATGATATGTATCTATTCAGTTATAGACTGCCTGGTTGAGCAAGCAGCGTGATAAGAACCAGAACTGCATCAGATGTGCTTTGGAAGACACATTTCTTAACATCAGCTGTCTCACGTTTGCTGGGAGTTTGGGGGGGGAATTAAACAAATCAAGCAAAAGCCTGCTTCCTACCTTTGCAATCTGCAATATTCTGAAATAAAGTTGCCTTCACCTTTTAATGGGGATTGGAACATTTCTAGTAGCTTAATTTAATTTCTTGGTGTTGAGCTATGGAATGGCAGTACCCAATTGACGGCCCCTGGGAATATGTGACAATTTGTGCTGCACAATATAATTCTGAGTATCTGAAGGCCTCTTAATTTTTTATGCTAGTGGATTATGAAAAATGTCCTGGTGCCATGTGTTTAATGTGGGTTTTTTTTGCACACTGTTTGAAATAGTGTCTGCAAAACTCATGTTTACCTTAATCACATTACCTTGCCTTCAGCTAGTTGTCAGAGGATATTACGATTAGGGGTCAATCCTCTGTGGAGTTGCAAAGTTAAATAAACTTTGCGTCTGGTGTATGCTCAGCTGCTCCCGCTGAGTGGAATGCAGAATTAAGCAAGATGGCTTAACGAGAACACCTGCCAAGTCGGGCAAGGAGCAGAGGAAGAAGTAGCCCTGAGCTCTGTTACACCCATCCAAATTTCATTAGAGACCAAGGCTTCATTGGCTTAAATTAGTTTTTCAGGGCTGGAACTACTGCAGTATTTAATATGCTGTGAGAGCATTACAAATTGCTCCCTACTCCCTACACATTGCACTATTTTATCCAGGTCCAATAGTAATATGTTCAAAGGTAGTGGATATCAGGAATAGGTTTCTATTTTAGGACAAATACTATAATTACTGTATATAATAATTTCGCTGTGGTTGTAAAATTTCACCCATGTCGCCTGTATAGCCTGGAACCTAAACTGAATGTTCACATGGATTGAACAATATTGAAACAGGACAATATTTAATGTGCAGTATATTCCTCACTGATAGCTATACACACTGTGCAGTGGAGTAGGCCGCATAAATATATTTGAGGATGGGTTAATATTAATGGCTGGATTTAAGAAAATGGAATGGATTTACAGTAAACATAAAACCTAGTGTGGAATACCATTCAATTTTCTCCATTTATACCAATAATATGAGCCCATTTTTCTCATTTAAATTCCAATGACCTCCACTGTTGTGCTGTAAGCATCAAGAGTGAGCCATGTCAGATACCAGTATGTTTTTATATTAATACTATTGTTTGATAGTCTTTGAGCAGAAATTATTTTCTATTGTGTGGATTTAAAATCCCGAGATTTTCCAGGGGAAAATGGTTTTCAACTGATGTTTTCTTGTAGTCATTAACACACCATCAACCTGACAAAACAAACGCAAAGCGGATTTAGAAGCTGTCTGTTTTAGAATACAGCTAAAGATTTATCTTAGTCTAATGAGAAAGTATGTGGTGGCATTGCGAGTTCTCAATTTCCCCCGCCGTGCTCGAGTCACAACCTCCTGCCATGCAAACCAACCATGTTTTTTTGCTTTCACATCCACCTCTCAAACACAATTCATTACGATTCATAAGGTTTACACACTATGAAGAACCAAAACAATCTTGTGATGTTTCTGGTGTACACCAACCAGCACAGTTCTGTAGCGCTACATTATCAGGACCTTGTGGATAAGAAGTGATAACCCATCCACCAGTTAGCGGTTCAAAAATAAAAAGAATGTTACAGTGAAAAAAAAGGTTTTGTTAATATTTTTGTCTCAACAACACAGGACCCCAAAACATAAAAAACTGCAATTCTGCTATTACATTCATTAAAAAAGCATTGCCTGGTGAAAAATATTTTTGGAATTGTAAAGAATTTGGATAGTGACCGGTGGCCCAATGAACTTCCATCAGCCAGCTAGGATGTGACCGTAGAAGAGAAGTGGATCCTCAGTTGTTGTTGAAAGTTGACTTTTTAATGTTTGACAAGCAACTCACAAAACTAGTGAACGATATTCAAGCTGACCTCATCAAAGGTTTTAGTATGCAGCAGACACACAGTTTACCTAGAAGTGTTAAATGGAATTCTAGAAAGACTCCAATGCTGAGATTAAAAGAATGTCTGATTTAATGGTGCAAACATCCATCTAGCTGTAGCAGGACAGCACTATGTTTACCGAAGTCTCAATCTGAAACTTTGAAAGAATGTTTGCTGGGCACAGCTGGGTCTCTGGGCAGCACATCATCCCAGAGAGAGAGAAACAACCAGGGCACCAGGCCTCATGTTCGGTGCAGGGCCTTTTATCGGGCACTGATGGGATTCAGGGCCTCTTGCATATCACCTGGTGGTGAGAATGCTATGTACTTCCATATCAGACCGGTTGTTTTAAAGATCTCTTGTTTATGTTGATGACGAAAACATTAAAAAAAAATAATATAATACCATAAAACTAAACAAACATTTCTATATCCACCACCATTATTTACAGTGGGGAGTAAGCTTTTTGCGTGACCAGCCCTAATTTTATGCCAAACCCACCTGTTTTTGTGGCCAATAAGATACATTTTTTAAGTTTCATTTCACCATAGTACCTGGTTCTAGTCAAATTTCCAATGACATTTAGAAATATTTAGGCAGTAACATTGGTCTTCATGAGAGAAGGCTTTCTTCTGGCAAGACATCTAAACAGAATGTTGGCATGAAGGTTGTCTTACTGTTCTGAACAGATGACGGCAACAAGATTCTATCAAATTTGAATTTTTAACGGTGATCCGTGTATTACTTCATCGCCCAAATCATGCATGGTGAAAAATGCATGTGTCTTCTCTTTCAGAGAGATTGATTACATCTTTAGTGCTTTTAGTACAGCTTTAATACATTTAAACTAATTAATTGTTGCCCTAATGGTTGAGCTTTCCAGTATTTCTGGACATGTTGATCATTTTCTTTAATAGCATCACCTAATTTATGAAGGTCAACGACCATTCTTCTGGAATTAATCTTAACTAAGGAGACAGTCATTCTGAAGGGCACTGTAATTCTGAAAATTAAATAGTCAAGAGTTATTGTTTCAAATTCTGAATTAGCTGTTTATTATTGCTGCAATTGTTTAAATACTTAACTTTTGGGCAAAGGAGTGTTTGATTTTTTAAATTTTTTATTATGTTGTGGTGATGACTTCTGATTACAGATCTAAGAAGAAATATTGTCGGACATGTCTTTGGCTAAATTATACTTTGGCATCCCATCTTTTGACTGAATTTTTTGGCTATTACTTTGGATGCAAGTCTTTTGAAATTAAATTTAAAAAATATTGAACACTTTTCCTTTGAACTGTTTTTGTGTAGCTTGTAGGCATCAAAGAACAATGCATGGCCATGTTTACATCTTCCAATAGTTTGTTGCTCATTCAAAAAAGGTTGCTCAGCCCGTTATCACAGACTGATGATTGATGTCTACACTCGTACAGCAAAAGTAAACAGGCTTAAAATTTGAGAAAACAAACCAACACAATAACACAGCATCTTAAAACTACTTGCTGGGTGGACATTTTTGTCATTGAGTTTGAGCTGCAGCCAGACTTATGTTTTTCTGCTGTTTTCATGGACTGGAGGCACCACACTCCTCAGCTATGCCTCAAGGGGACTGGCACTAGATGGAGACATTAATCTAAAGATGGAGGTAAGAGTGAGAGGAATGACGCATAAACAATATGACGTGGTGCAAATCTGTTGAAAAATATTTGAATGTTGATTCTAGTTCCTCCTTGTGTTGCTGCATCGCCTGCAAAAAAAGCTTGTGCTACAAGTCTGACACCAACCATCTTTAACCATAACTCAGAGACTTGTGAGTACCTAAATGTTTCTCCAGGTTCAACTTTAAGCTATTCGACCATACTCTCTTGTCGTGACTGTTTAAATTACACCCATACCTCCCACCAGACACAGGGAACCTGTTTGTTTCAATCAGTGATGATAGTAGCAACGTTTGAAGTTCAGCCTTTTGTATTCTCATTAACCATTCTGCTGTGTTGTCACTGTCGGGTTAGTTAGGCTGCTGCGGCGGATGTTGCCTAGCAACACTAGAACATTCTGCCTCCATTCCCACCCTCCTCCAACAGCACTTGCTGATTTTGAGATATTGAGACTTGAGAGATATCAAATGCCATGTTGATGGTAAAAAAAGATGTCGGTTAAGGTGAGGGATGCTTTACAAGCAAATCAAAATCTGTGTCATATAATTGACTTACATTATACGCACAAATATATTCTATCGCCCCCTCGTTTTCTTCCTCGCTGTCTTATGATAATTAGCAAATTTAATGTCTAGGTACTGTAATTACCTGTGTTTGTCCTCTCCTCTGATGACCACACAAAATGAATAGCTGACAAACTGAAGAATGGAATTACCAGGCTAAACTGAGTGTGAAAGCGTGCACACACACCCACTTTTCCAGCCGAGGGCAGATGTTTTACCAGAAACGTGCGGAAAAGGGGTAATAAATAGCCAAGAGATAGATATTGGCAGACAGACGAGCAGGAGGAGAAGGACGAAGAAGAGGAAGGGCAAGTGAAAGCGGGTGGGAGAGGAAGAGACCTCCCCATGTCCCTCATTGCCAGGACTGACACCTGCTGGCTGGGGCCCCAGTGAAACTGCCTAATAAAGCCTGACAGCCTCCTGCCGGAGCCAATATTGATGCTCGGCTACCTGGCAGGACCGACCCAGGAGAGTGTTTCAATAAAGCAATCCCAACCTTACTTACAGACCGACAACATCTAGATTAAACAGCCCAAAATCACATGAAATACGTTCTGAGGGAACTATTTTGTAAAACCGAAATATGTGAAATATGAATGTATGATAGGGTCAATTACGTTGGTAGGGAACTAAATTTAACACTTTTTTGTAAAAAGGCAGAAGCACCTTGCTTGACTGTATTAATCCAGTGTCAGAGCAAAAATGCATTAGGTGATTAGCAATCAATCGAGTTTACATGAATAACGTTATATATTAACATATGAAGATCATGACGTAGCATGTAAAAAGCGTAGATTTTGCTAGGGTGGATGTCGGGGACAGTGGACGGGCAAATAAATCTGTGACTTTCATGCGAGTATTCGCAAGTTAGTATTCAGATGGACACTTTGTGTGTTTTGTTCTACATTGCTTCATGGTACAGAGAGGCGATTGTCCGTTTTTTTTGTAATGTTAACCCTAACCTTAATCCTAACCTTAACCTCAGTAATGTCATGTCTAACCTTAACCGTTAGTAACGTCATGTCTAACCTTAACCGTTAGTAACGTCATGCTTAACCTTAACCGTTAGTAACGTCATGCTTAACATTAACCGTTAGTAACGTCATGCTTAACCTTAACCGTTAGTAACGTCATGCTTAACCTTAACCGTTAGTAACATCATGCTTAACCTTAACCGTTAGTAACGTCATGCTTAACCTTAACCGTTAGTAACGTCATGCCTAACCTTAACCGTTAGCAATTTGCCGTTCGGGGCACAGACATCTTGGTTGCGGATGTGATGATTTTAGACGAGAGGGAGGAGTAATCAAGCTTAGCTAACTGATATTAATTGGGATGCTAACAAAAACAGTATTAAAACAAAATGTAAATCAAAATGTAATATTACTTACCGGAAAAACTGAACTCCCAAATCCTTTGAGTGTCTTGTTGTAAAACCAAACGCCATAGCCACGCCATAAATGCCCTTTTGCTTTATTGCTGAATTTAAAATCAATGAGACTATGATGAAAAAAATAAACATAATTATATATTGCAGAAGGCTGAAATCTAGCGATTGAGACCATGTACTCATTATGAAAATGTTTACTGAGGTAATAAATCAAGGAGAAGTGTATCTCATTCTCATAGACTATTACAGAAACCGAGCTCTCAGACGTTTTCGCCCCCAGCTGGAATTCAGATAGAATGCAGGTTTAAGGCACTTCCTCATTTGCATTAATTTGCCAAACCGGATGCTCACCCTGTGTTTATTACTAGTACCAGACAGTCCTAGCTTTTACATAGTTCTAAATACCCACAGCTGCAACTCATTCTGATGCTGGAGTAGTGTTTCTTTAAAGGTAAATATAAGAAGCCCTGAGGCATATGCATATAGTTAACTTAAAGTCAGAAATGTGTAAATGGGGTAAAATAGGAAATCACAATATCCAGACATTAACCTCTTAAGGATCAGGATGCCGCCTGCGGGAGATTTTGCCCCCCCCCGCCAAAAACTGGAATAGAATAACAGTTCAATTTTTAGGTTATATGTAGAAGTCATATAGCTACAGAAAGCTTAAAATCTTAGGAATCTAGATAATGTCTCCGTTTTACAATAGCTGTAACAAACATTACATTACACCTCTTAATGTGAGATTTGTGCCTTGTACACATGCACCTCAAATAAAATAGAAGGTGGATTACAAACAGTGGTGGGCCATCAGGGCCTACAAAGCCTTCTCTGCAGGCCCAAAGATAGTCAGAATATATTTTTAACATATATTATTCTTGAATATATTTTTTCATTAACACTATCTATATTTTACAAAGTTCATTTCAATTATTCTATAAGGTAATTTCATCGCTACTGTACGATCTTTTCAGTTGCCTTGCTTTAACGCAGCTCATATACAGGTCCTTCTCAAGAAATTAGCATATTGTGATAAAGTTCATTATTTTCCATAATGTAATGATAAAAATTAAACTTTCATATATTTTAGATTCATTGCACACCAACTGAAATATTTTAGGTCATTTATTGTTTTAATACTGATGATTTTGGCATACAGCTCATGAAAACCCAACATTCCTATCTCAAGCTGGAGCGTTTGGGCCAAGCATGGTAAGCTTGGCAATGATGCGTCTTGCATGCATTTAACCATGTTCCAGGCATTGTCTCGTAGTTTGACATGAACTTTTTCTTTTGGAATATTCCATTTTTGGAACATATTCTCGTATACCACTGACAGAGCTACAGCAGAATGAGAGCTTGAGAATTCTTGCGAATGTAGCACCACTTGATGTAGATTGAAGTCAGCATAAAAAAACTGAGCTGTCAAACTTAGCATCGATATTGGACATACAAGCGAGCTCCAAATTTCACTTGTAAAACTGATCGACGTATCATTGTCTTTCAGTAGGCTGTCAATGTGTGAATACACAGTTTGATATAGCTCCTGTAGTGCAATATAAGCAAAATATCTACGACTCGGGACCTTGTAGCGGGGCTCAATATGCGACATTAGCTGGTGGAATCCCAGGTCCTTGACCACACTAAAGGGCTGGTCGTCAAGTCCCATAAACTCGAATATTTTAGTTGTGATCGCTTTGGCTTTTTGACTGTCTCGGCTGTACATTAGTGTTTTCTGTATAGTTGCCTGTACAGTTGGCTGAGCCATGGTGGCGCCCGTTGGGCTTGCTCTCTTGGCTCTCGGCGCTTGAGCTGGCTTCGCATACTGTGTATGCTCCTCGAGGTGATGTACTTTCAGGTGCCTTATTAAGTTTGTGGTATTAAAATGTTTTGTCTTGCTTCCACCTCGAGATACTCTCGTTTTACAAACATTGCAAATTGCATGGGCTACATCGTCCTCTGAGACTTTGTAAAACTGCCAAACTACCGACATGTTGAGACCTCTACTGACGCAGCACAAAAATCTTGGCTCATGTATTTTACGTCAAAGATCGGTTTTCTGTATCGGTTATTAGACAGGAAAATCGGATTACCATCAATCTCGTATTTTGAATGGAATTCTGCCGATTCCGATCTCGTGCTGATCGATCGGTGCATCATTAACCTATATAGTTGTTTTAATGATAGAAAAACAATATTGTTGTACACAAGAGATTATTGAGGGGAAAGCCCCCTGACGAACATTAATTGTATTGTTTTCTTTTAAAAACCTTTTCCACCACTTTAGTGTATCTACATCTGTATAAATATGACATATGTATAAATTATCTAAAAATTAAAGTTATAAACCATGTTTATATTCGACTGTGTATTTTCCATGAGTTGAAATAACATGTAGCTTTGTTTTCAAGATGCATAGCTCACATTATCACTCATAACATTTGTAATTTTGTAGCTATACTCTGTATTTTCCATGAGGTGAAATAATGAACTGCTGAGTGTACAAGCTAATGACATTTTTTACTGTGCATGTACATCACATCATCACTCATAATGTTTTCAATTTTGTACCTATCATAAAAACATATTATTGTATTCATTAGAATCCCAAGATGCTGAGCTTTAAGTACATATGAGACATTTATATATTACTTAAAAATTGCAGTCCTATTTTATTTGAGGCACATGTGTACAAGGCTTAGACATAGCTTACATTATAGGGTTTATTGTTTATTTTTCAAAATGCCACAAGCTTCCAAATGAAAATGACCTGTTTCTGCAGTCCTTTCTGATGCGACGACCCTCTCTGTCATAGCGCAGATTCTGGATTGGCACCTGCCTCCTCTTATCCTCGCCTGGTCACATTGGCAGAGCTGGAATCCCAAATGAATGCCTTCTGAGCTAAGGTAATTGTGGATATTACTGCTGCTCTCGTCATCCAGATGAAAACAGCTATTGACGCAGCTCTGGCCCCATTTTCTGCAGCCTTGGTTGGGCTGCTGAGGAACAGGCTCACCGGTTTGAAGGCTTTGAACATGTCTGATTAGAGGCGACCGGATTGTAGCCCGCTTGGAAAAACAAAATTGTCAGCTTATAGAGAAGACTGACGACCTTGAGTGGTGCTCCAGATGCCGTAATCTATGTGTGGTAGGACTTTCAGAGTGTGCTGAAGGAAATAATCAGATTGGGTTTCTGTCTGGCTTCTTTACAGAGGTCCTCCCAACCACTTTTCAAACACCTCCAAAGTTGGAAAGAGCCCTTAGAATTGGCGTTCAATGGACAAGGGTGACAGTGCTAAAGCATGGGTCTCCATTATCTTGGTCCAATTCTTCTGTGATAAGGTAGCTGGGTTTCTCCGAAAGACAGAGAGCAATGTGTCTACCAGGGTAGAACAGTGTTTCTATTCCCAGATTTCAGATCAGGTGTTACAATGATAAGGGCTAAATTAATCCCAGTTAAAACAACTTATTCATGAGAAAGGAGTAAATTCCTCCCTACATTATCCTGTGCACCTCCAGAATGAACATGAAGACACACATACATTGTTTGAATGGCATTGTACTACACACCTTATGAGTCAGTAGACTCAGAAGACTGTATTTGTGTTTTCATTTATAAAATTTTGATGTTATATTTATTTGATATCTTAATAGAAATTGCATTGGGCTGGCTTGGAGACATCTTTGGGATAATAGTGGTGTTAGAGTTATTTCCTCATTTTTGTTATTTTATTTGTTGCTTATTGGTTATTTTGGTGAGAGATGTTTTTTATTATGATTACTATTTTTTAGACCCCCCATTATGGTCTGGATATGTAGTATATTGTTTATATTTAGTTCTATCCATGGACTGGTCGTCGCATGACGTAATCCAACAATAGAGATAGTCAGCAATACATCCCAGGGCTGGGTTGGTTGTATGCAAAGAAAGCCTTTGAATTGATTGGAAACAAAATGTCTCAACTCTAAATAGTGGAAAAAATGAGATAAAGGCAAGTTGTATTTAACAGACATATTGGGAAAACAAGAAAAGATTCCATTTTATATGAATCAAAGAATGTTTTAAGGCTTTGTCATCAATCGATGGAGGAAATGTATGGTTTTTATCAATGGGGCCTATGATAGATGCAGAAGAAAATTTTAAGTGGCTATGGAACTGGTACCATATTTTGAGAGTAGTTAATACTACATGATTACCAGTGTAATGAGAAGGTGATACTGGGAGAGCAGAGCAGACTAAAGCAGAGAGAGATGAAGAGAGGCATGACCTACCTTCTAAATGTCACCATGGCGTTTTTGTGGCATGTAACCAGAGTAAAAATTTTCTGAAGGTTGGCCGCCCAGTAATAGTATATAAAATTGGGAAGTGCAAGCCCTCCATTGAATTTACATCTCTGGAGTTGAAATATACTGACCCTGGGCACCTTTTCATCCCAGATGAAGGAAGGAATTGCTTGATTGATTGCCTTAAAAATGGACTTTGGCAGGAACAATGGTATAGAATTAAAAAGGTACATAAATTTAGGCAGACTGTTCATTTTCACCGCATTGATCTTCCCTATCAATGATAGAGGTAGGTTACCCCACCTCCAAAAATCATGAAAATGGGGGAGAAATTGGCAGAAAATAAATCTGCCAGTGAGCGAGTCACATTTACTCCAAGGTACTTGAAGCCGGAGTGCTTCAGCTGAAAGGGCAAGTCTGTATGTTGAAGTTTCAGTGCTGCTTGGTTAATCGGAAAACATTCACTCTTTTGTTGGTTAAGTGTGTACCCCGAAAACTTTTCCAAGATAGAGAGGATACTTGGTAAAAAGGCAGCTGGGTTATGGACATAAAGTAATAGGTCATCCGCATATAACGACAGCTTGTGTTCAATTCCCCCCCTGGAGAAACCCTGAAAAGTGGGTGAGGCCCGTAATGCCGCTGAAAGGGGCTCAATTGCAATGGCAAAGAGCAATGGGGACAGCAGACAGCCTTGCCTTGTCCCCCATTCCAGTGCAAAGTATTCAGAATAAATATCATTAGTGCAGACACTGGCCTGAGGGGAAGCATATAAATGCCTAATCCATGCACAGAGATTGTCACCAAAACCAAACTTCCTTAGCGCTGAAAATAAATATTCCCACTCAATTCTATCAAATGCCTTCTCTACATCGAGTGAAACCACAAACTCTGGGGAACTGGAGAACTGTTTGGAGTAAATAATATTGAGAAGAGTCCGAATATTGACAAATGCCTGTCTACCCTTAATAAATCCTGTTTGTTCTTCCGAGATGACTGCTGGAAGGACCCCCTCCAGACAGGTAGCTAGCAATTTAGATAGCACCTTAAAATCAACGTTGAGGAGGCTGAGTGGCCTGTATGAGGAACATCTTTACGCTTTTTAAGAAGAAGTGTAATAGAAGCCTGTGTTAAGGTTGGGGGGCGAGACCCTTGATCCAATGAGTCATTATACATAGCTAAAAGTAGGGGGGCTAGCTGTGGATAAATAAATTAAAAAAACTCAATAGGGAACCCATCTGGACCGGGAGCTTTGCTGCTTTGAATAGTTTTTATTGAGGCGATCACCTCCTCAAGCCTTAGAGGAGAGTCAAGGTCAACAGCAACCTCTGCGGCAACAGTGGGAATGTCTAGCGTATCATAAAACTAAGTCATTTTAGCTGTGTTTGCAGAAGACTCAGACGTGTAAAGTAAAGAGTATAAGGATTTAAAGATGTCATTGATCCCCTCAGGGTCATAAACCATACAGTTTGAAGTATCTTGGATTTGAGGGATCAAACAAGAGGCAGCGCGTCGATTTAACTGATGTGCCAGCAAGCTGCTTGCCTTGTCCCCGTGTTTGTAATAGGTGGAGCATGAGTGCAACAGTAAACAATCCGCCTCATTTGTAGATAAATGATTAAATTAAGAATGTAAATGTAAACGTTGTTTATATAATTCAGGGGATGGAGTCTGAGCATATTTATGATCCAGCTCAAGAATCTCTATTGAAAGTTTGTCCATTTTAACCCTACAGTCTTTATTTACGTGTAAGGAATAAGATATAATCACGCCTCTTAAATAGGCCTTAACCGTCTCCCATAGGAGAGAAGGAGAGATTGAATCAATCTGATTGTGATAAAGAACATGATCAATTGTAGAGGTAATACAGTTACAAAATATATCATCGGACAAGAGAAGAGAGTTACATTTACAGCAAGGGGGAGTACAGGATTTTGGCGATAAAGTAATTTCAAGTGCTACAGGTCCATTGTCCGATATTACAATGGGCACGTAGTCCACTGAAGTAACAACTGGTAATAGGCGATGGTCTACAAGAAATAGTTCATGCGGGAAAAAGAGTGATGAACTTGTGAGAAGAAAGAGTACTCACGTGCCAGTGGATTCTGAAGTCTCCAAGGGTCAGTACATCCATTTGGTATCATAAACTCTAAAAAAGACTTTGCCATGTTGAAGAGAGGCACAGGTCTAGGACTAGAGCAGTCCAAGTTTTGGTCCATGACACAGTTCAAATCTCCCGCCAGTATCAATCGATGGGTGTGTGACAATGGTATCCTCCCCATTAGCCTATTTACAAAATTAGCAACATCAAAGTTGGATGCATACATATTAACCAGTACTACGGGAGTGTTACAGATCTGACCAGAAATAATTAAATACCTCCCGCTGTTATCTGAAATTACATTGGTGGGTGAGAAATGTATTATTTTACTGACCAAAATTGCCACCCCTCTGGCTTTAGAATTAGAGAGAAGATCTACTGTAAACTACATACAGATAAACTAACCAGGCTGGTTGTTAATTCCGTTTCAAGGCCCCCTGGTTTTTTGATTGGCCCAATTCTCCGCTTCCTCAGGTTAATTAGATTCCTATAATGACTTTGCCATTATACTCGACAGACAAACGAGCAGGGAAGCGCAGGGGGAACTTCACATTGTTAGCATGCAATCTACGTTTAATGTTCGTGTATTTGGCTCTCTTTGCGGTAACACCAGCACTATAATCTGGGAACAGAAATACCTTGGTCTGGCGGAAAAACAGTTGGTCTGTGCCAGGCCTTCTGAGAGCACTGTCCTTGTCGTGGGGGTTGTGAAAACAGACAATAAAGCCTTGCGGCTTCCTGCCCTCTCCTACACCCGGAAGGCGATATCCCAGACGATGAGCGCGGTCCAGCTTCGGAGGTGACTTAAAGACCGTGGGAAGTATCTCAGAAAGCAGACCGGACATGAAAGAGACCGCGTCGGACCCTTCGAGACCTTCAGGGATACTGACCAGTCTAACATTATTCTGCCTAGAACGGGATTCTAGGTACTTGATTTTGTTGCCCATTTTGCGATTCTCTGTTTCCAGATGAGTGATCGCCTTCACAAGGTGAGCAACCTGTCGCTGTAAGCAGACAGGTGAGGTTCAAGCCCATCTGTGCGGCAAGCCTGTTCCTCCAAAGATGATTTAATGGCTTCTAGAGACGCGGCAATAGGTGAGGTTGCAGCCTCGATTGAGGATTTAACTTGACGGACCAGTACTACAGACAGCTCGGCCAAAAGTGCGGTTCTAAAAGACTTCAGATCAGCCAAAGGGATCGGGGAAGATGTATCTATGCCAGTGAGCTCGTTGTCTTGGATAGCAGAACAGGTGCCGGCTGCTGTTTGTTTTGCTCTAGATGGTTTCGGCATTTTCTGGCACAGGTAGGTGTATTAAATATTCTGAAAATAAACTATTAATTAAATGGAGACATATAATTGTTAATTGAAACAATATATATGATTGGCTTTATTGCTTATGAATCAGTTGATGGTGGTTATGTAATATTCTAATTATAGCATAGGTAAAAACCCCTGGAGGTGGAGGTACCCACTATAACACCTCTCCACTAGAACACCTCTCCACTGAAGAACAAAGAACTCCTGATCTAGATGGGCTCCCTCCCTCGGGTATCCCTAAAGTGAGTGATTATTCAACCTCTATTTGAACACAGTTATGCATAATTACTATATATCAATGGATACCCCTCATCAATGATTTTTCCGGATCACCTTGGAACCTTATAGATTGGGAGTTAGTCTCGGTAATGGATTTCGCCACCAAGCCGCTTTCCTCACCATTTCCCGTTAACTCCCTGGACAACAGACCACTAGGCCCAGGCACCATTACGCACATCACCATCCCCATCACCAACTCTAAAACACCTCACCACGAAAAGCTCACCTTCCACATCGTCACTACAACAGTTCACCGGATTGTTGTGGTCAAGTCAAAGTCAAAGTCAAAGTTGTTTATTTATCATATGCATCGAATAACATACATCATCCTATACAGAGAAATTCTTTTGACATGGCACGGCGATTTCTATGCAGTGGGCTTAAAAACAAGAATTACAACAATATAAGAATTTTAAAATAATAATGACAATAGTAATAATAATAATAAAACGCTATGTACTGAGCAGTGGTCTGGAAAATGTACAACAGTAGAAGTAGTAAATATTATAGATTGGCATGGAAAATTTTAAAGGTGCATTTGAATTCTGCTACATTAGATGTAGAGAGCATAAAGTGACCAGAGAGTGTTAGTGCTCAACAGACGATTTGCGATCAGTGTCTGTGTTCCATGTTGAGCAGCCTGTGGGAAGAAACTGTTTTTAAGTCTGGTGGTCCGTGTCTTGATGCTCCGGTAATGTCTACCAGACGGCAGTAGTGAGAAAAGTTCACGGCCTGGGTGGCTGTGGTCTTTGAGGATGTTCTTTGTTTTCCTAAGGCATCGCTTATGGTAGATGTCTTGCACAGAGAGGAGGCAGCAGCCAATGATGCGCTCCGCTGACTTCATCACCCTCTGAAGGGCCTTACAATCAGCAGCGGAGCAGCTGCCGTACCAGGCTGTAATGCAGCCTGAGAAGATGCTCTCAATGGTGCACCTGTAGAAGTTTGTTAAAATCCTGACAGACATGCCAAACTTCTTGAGTCTCCTCAGGAAGTATAGGCGCTTTTGGGCAGTTTTTGTTACAGAGATTGTCTGTCTGGACTATGTGAGGTTGTCGCTGATGAACACAGAGAGGAACTTGAACTCTGAAACTCTCTTGACTTCAGCTCCATCGATGTGTATGGGGGCAGGACCCTCCCTCTGCTGCTTCCTAAAGTCCACTATCATCTCTTTTGTCTTGCTGACATTGAGAGAGAGGTTGTTGCTCTGGCACCAGGTAGCCACGGCTCTTACCTCTTCTCTGTAAGCAGTCTAATCGTTGTTGGTGATGGGACATAGGATGGTTGTATCATCAGCAAACTTTATGATGGTGTTGGAACTGCGTGTGGCCACACAATCATAAGTGAACAGAGCGTACAAGAGGGGACTGAGTACACAGCCCTGTGGGGCTCCGGTGCTCAGGGTCATTGTGGAGGAGGTAAGGTTGCCCATTCTCACCATCTGGGGTCTTCTCGTTAGGAAGTCCAGGATCCAG
>JACXGM010007989.1:0-29668 GCA_016801145.1 Umbra pygmaea
CAGGTGTATGTTTATCACCACATGTACCCATTCAGCAGGTGTATGTTTATCACCATGTGTACCAATGTATCCGGGTGTTTGTTTGATAATTATTTTTGATTGATTGGTTTGACGGTTGTATGATGGTGGCCTAATGATTCTCTGATGGCGTTCTAATTGTGGTCTATAGACGGCCTGATGGTGGATTGACGATGATCTGATGGAGGTCTGATGGTGATCTGACGGTGGTCTGATGGTGATCTGACGGGGTTTGATGGTGGTCTGACGGTGGTCTGATGGTGGCCCGATGGAGGTCTGATGGTGATCTGACTGTGGTCTGATGGTGATCTGATGGAGGTCTGATGGTGATCTGATGGAGGTCTGATGGTGGTCTGACGGTGGTCTGATGGTGATCTGATGGAGGTCTGATGGTGGTGCATCGGGGTCATCAATGTTATATTGTGAATATAAAATAAAAATGTATCTCTCACTTACCTGAAACAACAAGACAGAGGTGATTGAACCCTTTATGGCTGGAGAAATCTTTTGTTTTATTTGGGCTTGTTATCTACTCTCGGACAAACAGAATCAATTGTTGAATACTAAACTAAATGTTCAATCAAAATAACGAATGCTTATCAAATAGGGAAACACAATTTTAATGACAGAACAAGCAACTCTTCCAGAATCAGTTTTCATTCAGTACATTACAAGCTCAGTAAAATCAACACTCTCATAAAACTGACCCTTGTTGACCCCTTGTTTTTATGACAGCAATCATCTGGAGTGTCTGTGGCATAAACACGGCACCCACTCAGAAATGAACACATATTACAATTGTCGTACTTCAAAATATTGTATGGGCATGTAGTCACACATCCATACCCTCACACAACAAATTATCTATTTAAATAAGATTGGATAAATGTATGATACATTTTGTTACACACTGTGAGCTGTATGTAAGCAGATCTGCTGGGGTTGTTCAGATTATATTATCCATCGGCTAGACCTGAGAAAATTCCACAAAACTTTAAGTAACTTGGAGCATCCATGAATACAGATTCACATTGTTTATATTGGCAATAAAAGTATACAGACATTTCACTTTAATATAATCACCATCCTAGAGTTAAAAAGCTGTTGAAATAGTCAATATACAGTCATGGTCAAAAATTCTGAGAATATCACAAGTATTGGTCTCCACAAAGTTTGCTGCTTCAGTGTTCTTACATATTTTTGTCAGTAGTTACTATGCCATGGTATGGTGAAGGTTATTTACAAGAATTCCATAATTGTCAAAGGCTTTTATTGACAACTACAGTAAGTTAAAGCAAATAGTCACTATTTGCAGTGTTTACCCTGTTTTTCAAGACCTCTGGAATCTGCCCTGGCATGCTGTCAGTTAACTTCTGGGCCACATCCTGACTGATGGCAGCCTATTCTTGCATGATCAATGCTTGGGGTTTGTCAGATTTTGTGGGTTTTTGTTTGTCCACCCACCTCTTGAGGATCGACCACAAGTCCTCAATGGGATTAAGGTCTGTGTCATAAGATCGGAGCCCAGGGCGTCCTCTCCTGACGCGCCAGGGATCAGACGGTCAAGTTTCCCTGTCTACTGACACCACTGCTACACAGATCGCTCATTAGGGCTGATACCTTACACCTGTGTTATTCCTTCCAGATATAAGAAGCCCGGTGTTTGAGCAAGAGCTGTGGGTTATTACTCCTATACTGTCACACTGAAGGATCCCAGGACATCCTTAAGCTGAGATACAGCAGGTGAAGTAAGTATTGAACACGTCACCATTTTCCTCAGTAAATATATTTCCAAAAGTGTTATTGACATGACATTTTCACCAGATGTTGGTAACAACCCAAATAATCCAGACATACATACTTCAGAAATTAAGTTATGTGTAATAATGTGAAATGACACAGGGAAAGAGTATTGAACACACTTACTGATATTCATTTAATACATTGTACATTAGCCTTTGTTGGTAAAGACAGCTTCAAGATGCCTCCTGTATGGAGAATTTCACCTTCTACGGTGCATTTCACCTTCTACAGTGCATTTCACCTTCTACAGTGCATTTCACCTACTACAGTGCATTTCACCTTCTACCGTGCATTTCACCTTCTACCGTGCATTTCACCTTCTACAGTGCATTTCACCTTCTACAGTGCAAAATATAATTAAGTGTCAAGTATGCACTTACGAATGTGTGTGATCTCCAACGATCCCTCAGACGTCACTGTCTTAAAAACCGTCATGAGTCTGTGATGGATATCCTGATATTAGCTCAAGAATAAATTGGGAAAACTTTGTAAATCAACACCACTTCCCACTGCATCCAGAGGTCGTACATGAACACGGTCCAGAATTGCCGCCGACGTCTCTGGGCTTTCTCATCTGCGATGGACAATAACACAGTGGAATTGTGTTTTGTGATCCAACGAGTCAACATTTAAAATAATTTTTGGACGAAACAGCCATTGTTTTCTCCAGGCCAAAGAGGAAACAGACCATCCAAGCTGTTATCAGCATCAGATCAAAAAGCCAGCATCTGTCATGGTATGGGGGTGTGTCAGTGCCCATGGCATGGATAGCTTGCACATCTGTGAAAGCTCCATTAATGCAGAAACATCATCTTTTCCAGGAATGTCCCTGCATTTCCAGCAGGACAACGCTAAACCACATTCTGCCTGGATTACAAGCGCATGGTTGCATAAGCAGAGAGTGCGGGTGCTAGCATGGCCTTCCTGCATCCCTGACCTGTCTCTGATTGAGAATGTGTGGTGCATTATGAAGTGCAAAATAAGGCAAAGAAGACCCCGTGCATTTGCACAGCTGAAGACATGTATAATGGATGAATGGGGGAAAAGCTAAACTTAACAATCTGATATCTTCAGTGCCCAAATGCTTAATAAGAGTTAATAAAAGAAAAGGTGATGTTACACAGGGGTAAACAGTCATATTCTAGAGGTTTTCAATGGGGTTGATTTAAGAAACATTTGGAGTGGTCTCTTTATTTCTTCCCAGAGCTGTATGTTCTTTAAATGTGAGAAAAAAGATGTTTGTTCCAGTCACTTGAAGATTAAATGTTTATGTAACATCTGATTGTGAAGTTCTGTCTGCGTTGTGTCACTATGAATGAGCCAATCAGTGATCTTAGTTGTACCTATTTATTGTTGAAAGACACAATGTTCATAATTAAAAGTTGTACTGGGCGATATGCATGGATGGCTGCACACGTAACAATAATATTAATAATTAATTCAACTTACATGGCAGTTTTCAAGGTACCCAAAGTACTTTACACTGTGAGAAGGAAAGCCCACTTCCTCCAACACCAATGTGTAGCACCCACTTGGGAGATGCACGGCAGCCATTTTGCACCAGAACGCTCACCACACATCAGCTATTAGGTGGAGAGGTGAGTAGTTATATATGAACACTCACCACAGATCAGTTATTAGGTGGAGAGGTGAGTAGTTATATATGAACACTCACCACAGATCAGTTATTAGGTGGAGAGGTGAGTAGTTATATATGAACACTCACCACAGATCAGTTATTAGGTGGAGAGGTGAGTAGTTATATATGAACACTCACCACAGATCAGTTATTAGGTGGAGAGGTGAGTAGTTATAAATGAACACTCACCACAGATCAGTTATTAGGTGGAGAGGTGAGTAGTTATATATGAACACTCACCACAGATCAGTTATTAGGTGGAGAGGTGAGTAGTTATATATGAACACTCACCACAGATCAGTTATTAGGTGGAGAGGTGAGTAGTTGTATATGCCAATTAGGAAGGAGGGGGAATATTAGGTGGCCATGATTGAAGTGAGAGGCCTGGTTGGGAATTTGGCCATAACACTGGGGTTAATACCCCTATTCTTACAATAAGTGCCATGAGATTTTTAATGACCACAGAGTAAGGACACACTTTTAACGTGTAATCCAAAAGATGGCACCCTACGCAGGGCAGATGTCCCCATCACTACCCTGGGAAATTGGGAACGATCTTTAGACCAGAGGAAAGAGCAGCATCGGTCTCCCATCCAGGGACTAACCAGGCCTGACCCTGCTTAGGTTTAGAAGCAAACCAGCAGTGGAATACAGCGCGCTATGCTGCTGATAGCAGATACAACCTGTATGTTAGCAGGAAGTCCATGTGATCATTGTATGTATCATCTTGCATGCTAGCAAACAGACTACAATCTACATTTAACAAAATGCATCCACATATGCCTCATTAGTGTCTTATAAGTATCACACACATAATTATCCGTATATATGAACATACATATGCAAGAACATATAAAAAATGTGGAATAATCAAAATATAACAAATGATATATGAAAATATTAAATAACATTTTACAAGGTGACCTCCTGCTTGCTAAGCAATATCAGACTGGGAAGACTGTGTTCACTATCTGCAAGTGTGGCCAATAACAATTTGCGTTATTGGCATCTGACATAACCAGCCAATCAGTAATAGGGATGGGTTTGTGTGGGCGGGTTAATGTGGGCCGGTGTAGCTACAGTGCCAGGGCTGAATGTGTAGACCAGTCCGCCCCGATGGAGGCTATAGTTACGTAATCACGGCCTCAGTCTAATATTAAATCAAAAGTTAGGCAGAATTACAAATAAGATATCCATTAAAAAAGTTATTAGCGTAGTAAAAACTCATTTACATGGTCACCATTCTTGAGAAATGGGTTGGGGCGCCATTCTAAAATCTTACCGTCAAAATTGCCAGAGCTGGCCCTGGTTTCGAGATATATTCAAGAGCTGTAAGGCCAGTAAAAATGCAGGGTTCATCCATATTAGGTATTATGTACTTTTCTAACAATAAAAAACGATTGGTGAGCCGTTTAAAATCAGCTCCATATAGAGTTCCAACCTGCACAGTGCGGGAGCAGCTCACAGCTCTAGAGCTCTTAGTGTTATTTTTTGGTAATCATATTTGTCTGCTCAATCAAACATTTGTATTTACAGCTAAAGGACTCCTGGTATGGTCGAAACAAAGAAATCGAAACAAAGGAACACATTTCTCCAACCAGAAAAATATTCATTAATCAACAGCCCTTTATGTCAGCTTTTCAGTTTGAATAAGAAATATGATGTTTTCCCCGTTTCAAAACCTGAAAAGAAGTTAGAAGGTGATTTTTAAATATTGTCAGAAGGATGGAGTTACCTACATTTTTAAAGAATGGCCAACAATAACAATGGCTGATTAAAATGTTTATAGCCATCACACAGCGATGGCATTAAAAAACGGTTGTCAATCAGACTAATGATAGCTACCTAGCCTACTGGTCTGACTAAAAACTAAAGGATGTGGTTTGACATGGTTGAGGTGTTATTAATGTGTTATAATTTTAGCAACTGATATCAGGCACTATAACTTCTATTCAAGCTTTGAATCAAGAAAAACAATAGTAATCTTTGAAATATTTGCGACAAAATATAAGGCTATATCACTGTGAATGAGTTAAGAACAACAATAGTAATCATTGAAATATTTGTGACAAAATTATGGTTTATCACTGGGAGACAAAGAGAGCGAGAGAGAGATAGCGAGAGGGAGAGGGAGAGGGAGAGGGAGACAGACAGACAGAGACAGAGACAGAGACAGAGACAGACAGAGGCAACCACGAATTAAGTATATTTTTCTTTTGAACAAGGACACTTTTTGCCACGTTGCCATGAAACGGTTAGGGAAATTGTGTCTTTACATCTAATTTTTTTTTCAGATCAAAATGCCTGAAGATTGCACTAGCTACTATAGCGCAGAAAATGTGTTTGTGAATGGATTTTCGTGTCCTAAAGTGGGAAGCAATGCACACGCATTGTTCTGCTGCGGATTTAACGATATAAAATATTGCTGTGATGACCCAAACAGTTTTTTCCCCTACAAGTATGGATATATGTGGTGGCTCAGGTAAGGACATCTTTGATTGAGCTTTTTAACGCGGTTTATTGGTGCGTGCCATTTCATTACCATTTTGCACTGTCTGCTCCAGTGCATCTTGGACACATCGAAAAACGAATAACGGACATTTCGTGTAAACCACAAAAAAAACATAACAATATAACAATATGTAATCTTGCCATGTTCACCACTACCTGTCAAAACACATTTTACAAGTATCAGAGCATCAGGTGCGCACTAAAGATTGAGTCTAATTATCACACTACATTACCCCTCCTCTACTTGACATGGTTTTACTATTTATTCCATTGCACCTGTTTGTGCAGTGAATGGGTTTTATAACTCCGAATAACTATAACCATATTATGTAGGTTGACAGAAATTCTGTGAACTTTTCCCAAAATTGCCTCAAAACTGAAAGCAGCATTCGTGGCGGACCTAATATGTAAATACATCATTTGTGTCGCACATTTGTTATTATGTACCAGCAAAAAAAAGATTAATCCAAGACCCTCACATACTTATGCTAGATGCGTAATTATGCATTCATTAGATAATCATGGTGTTTTCGGTCAGTCTATATTATTACAGTGCATTCATAGGAAACATTTTTATGTCAATGATTTCATCTTTGCAGTATACACTTAGGCTATCTGTTTGTAATAAAATAAGAAAACAAATTAATCTACAGGCCATTTCATAAAGACATCTCTCCACGGTCTAGGCGGGTGCCTGTAAACTAGATGACTGCTAGATGCTAAACAAGCAATTTTCTGGATTTACAAGGACGTCCCCTTCAAGTAGTACTGTTTATCAGATGCAGCTGCTTGGGTCTTCCAATGTATTTTGTCTTCAATGTTTCCTTCACATTTCTTTATGATTTTCATCAAATCTCATGAGATACATAACTTTATACAGTATATTGTCATCTAATCATACAGTGTATCTATAAGTAATTAAACACCTAAAACTGTTAAACAGTTTTCTTATAGTTGCCCATAAGACTTTTGCACAGTAGGGTAAAGTCAGCAAAAATGGGCCACTTTTTGGTAAAGGGCTTATAATACCATCAAATAAGCTATGCTTATTATTATTATTATAATCTAATGTAATTTTTCTGCCCTGCCTGCCTAGAAAACTCAGACCAATCAAGACTCTTGTTACAAGTCCACAAGTGTTGAAGCAACAATGCAAGATCAGTTATTGTGATTTGCTGTAAAGATATTAAGAGATATGATGCTACAACTTTATTTAGCCCATTTTACACGATGGCCCAATTTAGCTGACTTCACTCTACTGCATGGTGAAAATATATAAGACCAGCAGATGTGATCCCCCAAAACAGCCTATTAAAACTGAATTATGTACGGTAGGTGCCATAGAAGGACATGGCTATGGACTGGCCTATATCAAACATTTAATTATTTAACATTTCTAAAAGATATGTGATTAAGCTAATAATGAAGATTATCTGTATTTTCTGGGTGGATGTTTAGGGACTATAAGAATATAATTATGCAATGGGGCAAAAATGAAATGTAATGTTTGTTGTGGTGTCAGGGAACATGCTAGTGATTGCAAAATAAGATTAATGTCTCATGTAATGTCAGCAGGTTGTGTTATGTCAGCACAATGTGTGATGTCAGCAGGTCGTGTGATGTCAGCAGGATGTGTGATGTCAGCAGGTTGTGTGATGTCAGCAGGATGTGTGATGTCAGCAGGTCGTGTGATGTCAGCAGGTTGTGTGGTCACTCACCAGGTCGTGTGATGTCAGCAGGATGTGTGATATCACTCAGCAGGTCGTGTGATGTCAGCAGGTTGTGTGATGTCACTCAGCAGGTCGTGTGATGTCAGCAGGTTGTGTGATGTCACTCAGCAGGTTGTGTGATGTCACTCAGCAGGTCGTGTGATGTCAGCAGGTTGTGCTACATCTGTTCTCTGTAAATGTACTCTCTCCGTCTTAGTCATCCCCTAATCTTTCTCTCCTGTCCGTTTCTTTTCTGCCATTTTTTTAACCATCTCTCTCCGTCTCCCTGTGCTCTACCCCTTGTTTCTAACTTACATTACCCCTCCTCTCTAACCTACATTACCCCTCCTCTCTAACCTACATTACCCCTCCTCTCTAACCTACATTACCCCTCTTCTCTAACCTTCATTACCCCTCCTCTCTATCCTACATTACCGCTCCCAGTTTTGGGGCGCTGATAGGCCTGTCCATCGCAGCCGTGGTCCTCCTGGCGTTCCTCATCACCGTCTGTGTCCTGTGCTACCTCTTCATCGCCACAAAGCCCAGTCGCCTTGACAATGGTTTACCACTCCAAGCACCAGGTGGGTGACACCCGTCAAGTTGCAACAATTTTGGGCAATAATGTGCAACTGCGGGGCGCATTTCAGAGCATTCCTGCTGTGGGGTTGCATACTTTCATCTATGTGAATGTCCATCTTACCCTGTTAACCCCAGAGGGGTCATTACTTAACATTTTTGTGGAAACCGGATGCACTTAATAAAGATCAATGCCGTGAGTTAAAGGCACAACACAAAGGTTTTAAGTCACTTAATAAAGATCAATGCCGTGAGTTAAAGGCACAACACAAAGGTTTTAAGTCACTTAATAAAGATCAATGCCGTGAGTTAAAGGCACAACACAAAGGTTTTAAGTCAATGCCACATGACCAGTCTGTGTGTTTGAAATTCCCACAGCAGGAGTGATTCCTGTTCCCAGTGTGGGACCCTTCTGTAACTCCGGCCCACCTCCCCCAAGTGGCCCGCACGGCTTCAGGAAACACTTCCTGAACAAGAAGCTAGACTGTGACAACCAGCCACCCAATCCTGAAAGACTGTTCCAGAAGTGCTTCATGGCAAACCCCACCACTGTCTACATTGAGGGTCCGTCATAGTAGCACATGGGTACTTACAAGGAGGGCAAAATGGAACAAGGACAAACAATCTCAACCTGTCAATCACACGTGAAAATCACAACATCACTTCATAACTTCAACATGGCTGCCAGGTTATCCAAACTGCTACTGTTACAAAAGTTACTACAATTCTGGAGACAAATAAATATCTCCGGTGGGCTTTCAAAAGTAAGACAAAAGTTTTTTTCTGCAAATACTGTTACCGTAGTTGTGAAGTTGAAGAAAACAAAATCAGAAAGTTAACTTGTTAAAAAACGTATCCCTTCCACAAAGCACAGCAGCTAATTTGTAAATGTTTTGAATGTAATAGTAATAAAAGTTATTTTGTTTCTCATTCTTTGTCTCATATTTACCAAGTGTGCCAATATTAATGGAGGGCATTATATCTGGTGATACTCTGGTGACTATTAAACTGTGATGTTCTATAATCACATCTGACCACTAACGTGAGAACAATTTAATGACTCGATCTAACATCACACTATCATATATCTTTTCAACGTTTTCACCGTCATTTCACTCGTTTACCAAGTTCTACAAGTTTTTAATGAATAAAGTTAAAGAAAACAAATTTGAGAGATTGTTTTCTATTAATCCTTTCAGAGTTTTTATTTCTCTAACGTTCCCTGTATTGTGAGACCTTTATGAGCAACATTTCAAGGATTGTTGTGTCACTCAAACCTAGACATTTGAATGATGCAATCTAGTTATTACTTTTAATCACTAAGTCAAAGGGATAAAGTTATTTGTAGAATTTAAAACGTAACCACCGAATTACATTTTCTTGTGACAACCTTACAAATGCTTTAAAATATAAATTTTTTATATATATATAAACAAATATATATATATATATAATAAATATATATAATCTGAAAAAGTAATGTATATGAGATAATGACTCCCTACGCTATGCACTGCTTTGTTACAAACAAAATAACAGCTTAAATGCATGTTTTTTGCTGGCGCATGCCCATTGACCTACACTGTGAACGCACAACTGTCATGTCCTTATATAGAATCCCGTACATACAAGCACTGCATAGTGTAGGAAACAATTGTCCCATTTGCTTCCTCCGATTTTTTATATATGTTTTACAGCTTTTTTAAGCTGGTCATTAAAAGAGAAAGTAATTCTGCTTTCACTCCACGAAATTGTCATTTTTGTTGAAAACTACCATATTGGATCCAGGTGTTGAAAATATGAAATAAAATAACACAAAATATAAAGATTACTAAAATCAACAATTCACAATATTTAGCTTGCAAGAAATGTATATGGACAAAATAATAATGCTTATTTTCAGAAATTGGTTTTATTGTCCCTGTATTGTTTATGTATTCAGTAAAAAACAATATACTTTAATCTCTTTCATTGTGTGTCTGTGTACAGCGGCCATAATTTAAAATGTGTTTCTACATGTTTTTAAATATGAATATTCTGTCCATTTAAAAATCAAAGATTAGTTTGAGAGCCCATGGATTTTAGCAATTCTACAAATCAATTATATCTTGAGAAAAAATAGCATTTTGTCTTTCTTTATCAAACAAACATGTACCCTGAAAGCCTACCTGTGAATTGTTGCTGACCAAATCCATCCCTTTATGACCACAGTGTACCCATCTTCTAATGACTACTTCAGCAGGATACTGCGCCATGTAACAAAGCTCACATCCTCTTAAACTGTTTTCTTGCACATTTCAATAAGTTCACTGTACTCAAATGGCCAGTCACCAGAGCTCAATCCAATGAACCACATTCGGGATGGGATGTGGTGGAACTCTGGGAGATTCACATTCTGAATGTGTAGCAGACAAATCTTCAGCAACTGCGTGATACAATAATACCAACATGGACCAACATCTCTGGGTAATGTTTCCAGCACCTTGTTGAATCCATGACAAAAAGAATTAAGGCAGTTCTGAAGGCAAACAATATGTAGTAACAATATTAGCATTTTACCCAGATCTTTAAATAAGCTGCTACTTAAATAAATAAATATTTATTTTATACAGGAATATACATTTAGAAGCGTTTTGTGAATAATGGGTTGAAATACATCTTGTACAGTATATTACTCATAGCATGTTCACTTAAATCAAATGCATTTTCAGACACAAAATGGTTGATCTTTAGATATACTATCTGGTTCTTAGAGGCGAACAAGTCAGTAAAAATGTCTATACTTCAACACAAGCTGTAAGGCCACTTGTGTCAAGTGACACGTGGTGCTGTAAAAGTACAATTAATCAGCAAGAGTATGGAATTCATGCATGCTTAATAATAAGAGGCCCTAAAGTTCCTGCATAGATAGTACAGCTGAGAATTCGGTTCCCTCAAGGTTTTTTAGCCAGTCCTCATTAGAAAAAATGTCTATTTCTGCCTTAGAGATTACAATTAAAATTACATATGGATGTTAGTGTTGAAATTGGGTTAGTTTTAGGTTTAGGCATTAGCAGTTAGGGTTAGGATAAGTTTAGACATATAATTTAGTTTAATGGGTAGTACATTAGGGTTCAGTTCAATTTAAGGTTAAGTTTAGGATTAAGTCCCAAAAAGAATAGAAAAATGAATTCTGTGTGCGTGTAAGCGTAAGACTACCATCAAAACTTGTAAACATAGGTGGCCAGACTGACCACATCCCACAAACTCTGAACATCTATAAACCCTGCTAGGTGATTGGTCAGTGGGCGAGGAGGCGGATTAGAATAAATGGAAAAACGATATGCTGCAGGTGTCATGAAATCCCAGGTTCAGACAGCAGGTACAGACAGGATGAGAGGTCGACCTGTTGCCTCAAGATGACAGAAATAGAAAGAGGTTGAAGTTAAGCTGTGACACAAGTGACAAATCAAAGCAACAGTTCATGTGAATTTAAATTGTCGATTGGCTAGATCATTCGGATTACATGAGACATAATCCTTTACATCGTTTTTACTGTTTGAAATTAATGTTTTTCTGATCGCATACAGTATATAGGTATATATTGCTGATCACATACATTTAAGATTACAAGTATCATTTATATATTTATTTATGGTCACATTTAAGATTACATGAGTACTAATGAGACCGTTATGTACCCTGAGGGACAAGCTATACACATTTAGTACCCAAAGGATCACTTTTGTACCTTTGAGGGTAAATATGTGACCAGTGTACCTTCAAGTACATTTCTTTTCTCTCGGGGTACCAATTGTGCTATTATAGGTACAGATATCAATGTAAAAAATACACCGATCACCCATCACATTATGACCACCTGTTTAATATTGTGTAGGTCCCCCTTTTGCCGGCAAAACAGCAGCCCCATATGCAACAAACTGTGATGCACTGTGTTCTGACACCTTTATATCAGAACCAGCATTAACTGGTTCACTTTAAGTACATTAGTTAGTCTGTTGGTTCTGACCATATGGGCCAGCCTTCACGCCCCAAGTGCATGAGTGAGCCTTGGCTGCCCATGACCCTGTTGCCGGTTCAACGCTTTTCCTTCCTTTGGCCACTTTTGATAAGAGCTACAGTTTTGGAAATGCTCTGACCCAGTCGTCTAGCCATCACAATTTGACGCTTGTCAAAGTCGCTCAAATACTTGCTTCTTCATTTTGTCCTCAAAGTTGATGTTTTAGAAGCCAGAATGGGAAATGTCAAAAGGGGTTAACCTTACATTTTGAATATACTTTTTAAACAGTTTAAGGCCGGCCAGATATAGAAATCCAAATTGCATATGGACACAAAACTTAAATGCCACAACTGACCAAATTACATGAGATTCACTTCTGAGTCTCTACATGATACCTGCGAATAAAAGAAAGCTTCAATGTGCCTTTCACAAATATGCATCAAAGAATGATAACATGAAGCGCTGATGTATTCAGGTACTGCTTGGGATGATGGAAAAGTAGTAGGATTATGGAAAAAACGGAAATGTGGAAACAAAACATTCATGTAGACAACAACTCAATGTCACATCAAGGAGGTTGCAATGACTTAGTGATGTTTGAAACCAATATTTATCTACCTTCTAAAATAGCTCAACAGCTCTCCTTTTATGCTCCTTGCATTGACTTTGCTAATGCCAACTTAAATTAATAAAATGTATTATGATGTCTGTGTGGCCTTCCCAGAAGAATGAACTAACTGCAAGTTGCTCTGGCAACAGATAAATGAATGGGCATGAACTAAACAACAATATTCTTTTATCATTGAAGAGCCTGGTAAAGAAGTAGACTTCAAATTAAAATGTGTAGAAAAGGAAATCATGAAAGACGTTTTTAATGAAGTGATTATATGTTCTTTGGTTTGTTAAAAAGATTATGGCATGTTTTTAACTATTTGATTCAAAAGGTGGCATTAGAAAGACATCTATTAGAAAAAGAGAAACGGTAGGACCAGAAGAAGTTCTGTTAGAGGAAAAGCATAGAAACTGTGGTATACAGCCGTATGCAAGGGTTTAGGCACCCCACCTGACAATTTCCACGATTTTCATTTATAAATAATTAGTTGTTTAGATAAGCAATTTCATTTTGATCTATCAAATAACTGAAGGACACAGTGATATTTCGGTAGTGAAATGAAGTTTATTAGCCTGACTTCGTCATACTCATATTCTAGTCAGAATGCGAGTCTGATACTTTGATTATGAGGCGTGTCTTAACCGAAACTCTGCACTCAATTGGATAGACCTACAACCAATCAGAGCAACGCAATAAGTGACGAATCCCGTAGGAAGGACGGGAAACACATCTTTAGGCTCGACAAAGGCCTTGATTGCAGTTCTCTGTTCGTCTTTTAAAATTAATTCGCTGGGTACAGGGAAGTGGGCTGGTCTGATCTTGCCGAATGTGTATATACAAGGGATTTCTTTTACAACAGACGCGATAGCGGAATCTATACAACTCTTTTCTTCAGTTGCAGTCATCTTTGTAATAAACCAGTTCAAAACAAGCACTCTTTGATGACGTGATGATTACGTAACTGCAGATCATCTGTCCACCATCGTATAAAGCCCGTCCTGGCAATTTGATTGGCCTGAACATTTCTGAACCGGGCATAATTATTCCTCAATGGATCGAGTCCAGACCGAACTTCCCGACTGAAAAATTTTGTGGGCGGGGTTCGGGCTGGCATTCAGGCTAGAGGTTTATTGGATGAACAAAAAATGTGTAATATGCATCAAAACAAAATTAGAGAGGTGCATAAATTTGGGCACCCAAATAGAAATATCACATCAAAATTTAGTTGAACCTCCTTTAGCAGAAATCACAGCCTCTAGACACTTCCGATAGCCTGTAATGAGTGTCTGGATTCTGGATGAAGGTATTTTGGAACATTCCTTCTTGCAAAGCATCTAGTTCAGTTAGGTTTGATGTTTGTCAAGCATGGACAGCCCGCTTCAAATCACCCCACAGATTTTCAATGATATTCACATCTGGGGACTTTGCCACCATGCACAACGCCCCTTGTTATGACCAAATAACTCCATCTTTGTTTCATCAGTCCACAGCATCTTCTTCCAAAATGAGTCTGGCTTGTCCAAATGTGCATTTGCATACCTCAAGCAACTCTGTTTATGGCATGTGTACAGGAAAGGCTTCTTCCGCATCACTCTCTTGTACAGATTCTCCTTGTGTAAAGTGCGTTGAATTGTTTAACAATGCACAGTGACACCATCTGCAGCAAGATGATGTTGTAGGTCTTTGGAGGTGGTCTGTGGGCTGTTTTTTACCATTCTCACAATCCTTTGCCTCTCTGATATTTTACTTGGCCTGCCACTTCTGGCCTTAACACAAACATTGCTTGTGGTCTTCCACTTCCTCACTATGTTCTTCACAGTGGACACTGACAGCTTTAATCTCTGCGATAGCTTTTTGTAGCCTTCCCCTAAACCATAATGTTGACAATCTTTGTTTTCAGGTCATTTGAGAGCTGTTTTGAGGCCCCCATGTTGCCACTCTTCAGAGGAGAGTCAAAGAGAACAACAACTTGCAATTGGCCACCGTAAATACCATTTCTCATAATTGAATGCACCTGACTATGAAGTTCAAGGCTTAATTTCAATTAATCAGTTCTAGGTAGTTACAGGTATTCAAATCAACAAAATGACAAGGGTGCCCAAATTTATGCACATGTCTAATTTAGTTTTGGTGCATACTGCACATTTTCTGTTAATCCAATGAACCTCATTTCACTACCAAATACCCAATTATTTATAAATTAAAATCATGGAAATTGTCAGGGGTGCCTAAACTTTTGCATACGACTGTAAACATATTCACTCCTGCATTTATGAGTTCTTAACTCATCCATTTTGAGAGAATCAGAAAAGACAAATCCAATAATACGTTTTATATATGAATGCAAAAGCCACAGTCCAAGCTATGTGTACAATGGTAAACATGTTTAACTTTATTTTTCATTTTTCCCCATTATATCCTCTCCCAATTGGTTGCTCACATGGCTCATCCAACCACACGTCGCCCAGCCGAACGATTCTTTTCGCAGTCCTCCTCCAACACAGAAGCATTTAGTCAGATCATGTACGAGATGATTGCGCTCACCAACTGTACTTATGGGATTGAATTCACAGGCGCCCGATCTGGACACAAGGAGTCGCTGGAGAGTGATAAACATGTCACAAGTCAAAAGAGTTTACCATTGGACATATTTTCATGCGTTTCAAGCTTATTTGAAAGCTTATTTTTGGGACAAATTGTTTTTCCAGTCATTACCTCAGCGCATTAATGGCTGTTTTAGAGGACTTTCCATACTGGCTGCATTTTGTGCTTTTACATTTTCCACATCATCGCCTCTGAGACATTAGCTCTAAAGATGAGTAGGAAGCCATTAACACAATGGCAACAGATCAGCTTGGGTACCCTTTGTACTGTTCGGATTCAGAGGGCAGAGAATGGTCGAGAAAAGAGAGGGATTCTTGAAAAATTCAATAGGGAAGCATTTATTAAAGCTACTTCTCTGCTGAACCATTGGAGGTAAAGGAGCAGAGCTGTTATAACAGGAAATGTTCTATTCCCTTCCCATTAGACAGCTCTGAAAACGTTTCTCAGTGGTGAGTACCTACTTATTTCTGATGTCAAACCCTTCCAGAGCTGTCTAACAGGAAGTTAGAATGTTAGAAGTGCTGTTTTTGTTATATGCAGTTTTGGGTAAAGTTACTTTACTCACAACTTAGTAGAAAGAGCATTCAACATAGGAAACAGGGAATAATCAAAAACAATGCTGGAGAAGGATCATACAGATAACCAGTGTTGGGTAAAGTTACTTTTATTATTACTTTTCAGTTACTTGTTGGAGTTCATATCTTACCCTGTGACCATGATTTATATTTTCTTTACTCTTTCTATATGTTTCATAGGTCACTGTTAAGATATGAACTCCATTTACCTGATCATTTGTCTTTTATGGAAGAGTGGCAAGAAGAAAGCCATTTCTGAAGGATATCCATAAAAAGTGTTTTTTAAAGTTTCCCACAAGCCACCTGGGAGACACACCAAACATGTGGAAGAAGGTGCTCTGGTCAGATGAAAACAAAATTGAACGTTTTTGCAACAATGAAAAACGTTATGTTTGGCATAAAAGCAACACAGCTCATCACCCTGAACACACCATCCCCACTGTCAAACATGGTGGTGGCAGCATCATGGTTTGGGCCTGCATCTCTTCAGCAGGGACAGGGAAGATGGATAAAATTGATGGTAAGATGGAAGGAGCCAAATACAGGACCATTCTGGAAGAAAACCTGATGGAGTCTGCAAAAGACCTGAGACTGGGACGGAGATTTGTTGTCCAACAAGACAATGATCCAAAACATAAAGCAAAATCTACAATGGAATGGTTGACAATAAACATATCCAGGTGTTAGAAGTTCAGACCTGAATCCAATCGAGAATCTTTGGAAAGAACTTAAACTGCTGTTCACAAACGCTCTCCATCCAACCTCACTGAGCTCGAGCTGTTTTGCAAGGAGGAATGGGCAAAGATTTCAGTCTCTCGATGTGCAAAACTGATAGAGACATACCCCAAGCGACTTACAGCTGTAATCGCAGCAAAAGTTTGCGCTACAAAGTATTAACTTAGTCATTTAGGTCAACATTCCCAAGTAAAAAAAAGTATATTTAAATTATACTCCAGTATTATTCTTCTAGTATACTTATGGTTAACCATAAGTATGTATTCAATGTATTTCAGTGTATTTGAAGTATACTTTCCAAATATACATACCAAAATAATATATTAGAAGTATATTTAGGATAAATAAAATACATTTCAAGTACATTTGGATCATTCAGAGATCCTCACTGAACTTCTGGAGAGAGTATTGCTGCACTGAAAGTAAAGGGGCTGAATAATTTTGCACACCCAATTATTCAGTTTTTTATTTGTTAAAAAAGTTTGAAATATCCAATACATTTCATTCCACTTCATGATTGTGTCCCACTTGTTGTTGATTCTTCACAAAAAATTACAGTTTCATATCTTTATGTTTGAAGCCTGAAATGTGGCAAAAGGTAGAAAAGTTCAAGGGGGCCAAATACTTTCGCAAGGCACTGTATATACTAAAGGTTGCTAAATACTAAAATAAAAAACTGGGTGTCCTGACTCTCTGTGGTCATTAAAAACACCATTTAAAAAAATCCCACTTATCGTAAGAGTAGGGGTGTTAACCCCGGTGTCATGGCCAAATTCCCAACCAGGCCTCACTTCAATCATGGCCACCTAATAATCCCCCTCCTTCCTAATTGGTATATATAACTACTCACCTCTCCACCTAATAGCTGATGTGTGGTGAGCGTTCTGGCACAAAATGGCTGCCGTGCATCACCCAAGTGGGTGCTACACATTGGTGGTCGATGAGGTGGGCTTTCCCCCTCACTGTGTAAAGCGCTTTGGGTACTTTGAAAAGCGCTATATAAATTGAATTAATTAATTATTATTATTATAAAAATGGCTGCCACTCTGATTGTTCTGCTACATTGATTTGAATTGGAATGGCCTTTCTATTCATTCTATTTCTATGTTGGCAATCTATCCTGATTGACCTTAAGAGGTTCCAAGACACTAAGTGAAGTGAGTCAGTGGATATGAGTTTAACATCTTATAACAGCGCCACCTTTAGACTAGTCATTATCTTATGTTTAGACCAAACTGCTCCTGGCCTCTTGTCTCTGTGTGGTTAATTCAACACACACCTCATTTTAGCCGAATGAGATTCGCAAGGTTATTTCAAAGAAAAATATGTTTCAGCCTGCAAAATACATTTAAATCACTCAGCTAATTACCAGCACATTCTTTACAGAGCGTATAAAGAAATGAATGAGAAACCAAACCCTGTTGTATAGTTATATATTAACCGTCTCTTTTTTAAAGGTAAGTACATCGAAGTCAATGACACTTCCTTCAACCTTTAGCACAAGAAGTCTACTTACAGGAGGCTACTGAAAAGGTAAGCAAGCGGACAAAAACACCTGTCAAACACCAAATGAATGATCTGTAATCCTCTGGAATATTAGACTCAACATCATTGCCTGTCAGGTATGTACAGCTAGTTTTTCAGAGTCCATTGGAAGACAGAACTATCTTGTGAGGTATATTGTCAGTCTAAGGCATGTGTGGGTCTTGTGACTCTCTGTGTTATTTACCAAGAAACCATCTGACGCGTGCTGTCACAAGACTACATCAATTATTCTGAATTCCCTCTCTCATATTCAGAATGTGTCATTGAATTGTTTTGGTTTAACTTAGTTTTCGTTATCATATCCTAATATTTAGATTATCAACACAATACTTGTAGATACAACATAGATGTAATGTATTAATAATCCATGCATTGAAATGAGTGTTAACTATGAATTTGACAGTATTGGACATTGCATAGTTTTCTATAATTAAGGGGTCAATTAAATTAAACCTGCTTGAATGAAGTTGTCATGTTCGAGTTATAATAAGCATGGTCAAATAAACCACAAGGGTAACAGCTCACAGAGGCACTGACCCTGTACAGAATATAAATGGTTTGGACATGGAAATAATATTCTAAATGAAGACATGGCAACATTTTTATGGTGGATTTAAATTATTACAATCCTTCATTAACTTTTAAATTCATAATCGGTTTATGGCATTGAGCAGTGATTCTCAAATCTCTCATGAGTAGACCCAGACAGGGCTCAGCTTAACTGTATCCCTGAACTAGTACACCAAATTCACTGATCAAGGAGTTGTTCATGAATCGATATGTTGATTCAGGTGGGCCAGCTCAGGGGTAGTTCAAATACTGTTCATGGACCGGCTGGGGGTACTTGAGGAGAGGTTTGAGAACCACTGGCAGAGAGAACCCTGATGGTTTATGGAACAGATAACCATGATGGTTTATGGAACAGAGAACCATGAGGGTTTATGGAACAGAGAACCATGACAGTTTATGGAACAGAGAACCATGAGGGTTTATGGAACAGAGAACCATGACGGTTTATGGAACAGAGAACCATGAGGGTTTATGGAACAGAGAACCATGAGGGTTTATGGAACAGAGAACCATGACAGTTTATGGAACAGAGAACCATGAGGGTTTATGGAACAGAGAACTATGAGGGTTTATGGAACAGAGAACTATGAGGGTTTATGGAACAGAGAACCATGAAGATTTAAGGAACAGATACTATGACGGTTTATCTAACAGAGAACCATGACGGTTTATGGAACAGAGAACCATGACAGTTTATGGAACAGAGAACTATGAGGGTTTATGGAACAGAGAACCATGACGATTTATGGAACAGATACCATGACGGTTTATCTAACAGAGAACCATGACGGTTTATGGAACAGAGAACCATGACAGTTTATGGAACAGAGAACTATGAGGGTTTATGGAACAGAGAACCATGACGATTTATGGAACAGATACCATGACGGTTTATCTAACAGAGAACCATGACGGTTTACGGAACAGATAACCATGACGGTTAACGGCATAGAGAACCCTGATATTTTATGACATAGAGAACCCTGATGGTTTATGATATAGAGAACCCTGATGGTTTATGATATAGAGAACCCTGATGGTTTATGACATAGAGAACCCTGATATTTTATGACATAGATAACCCTGATGGTTTATGACATAGAGAACCCTGATATTTTATGACATAGAGAACCCTGATGGTTTATGACATAGAGAACCCTGATGGTTTATGATATAGAAAACCAAATAGGTGTCAGGCCAGTAAGGTTTTTCAGAAAACGCAGTGGTCAAAAGAATGGGATCCAGAAAATTTAAGGTCACTTGTTCTAATTCCAGATCGAACAAAGTAAATAATTTCACCTTATTTCCTCCCTAAAGAACTCTGACTTACTGTAACCTGGATAGGAGTGTCTGCTAAATTACTAAAATGTAAATGTAAAATGTACTAAAATATAAATTCAGAACATATCTTACAAGGACCCCTTTCAGTTAAACAGGAAAGGACTCCAATGATGCGTATCAGGCCACAGGTGTCTTTTTTCTATTGTCTGCTTTAACTTTTCTCTAATAATATAGAAAGTTTTAGCAATATCAGGTAGAGTGAGTATATTATTTAACTTCCTCAGGTCACAAAAAATTCCATAGGATCATCATGGAACATCTGGGCTTGATGGCCTTTTGTTTCTGGGGGACACTTGTCACAGGTGCACATCCTCCTGGATCTGGCTTGGAAGAAAGTCCAACATTTCAACAAAAAGTCTTGCAAACCCAAAAAAGTAAATATTTTTGTTGTCAACTTTTACAATCACAGCCACCTGATATATACCTTTATTTGATTTGTGTCATCCTCAACTCAAATTGTGAGATTTCCCAATTTCACAGAATATCTGAGGACACAATCTAAAATTACATTAACTGGATAACTAATTATCTATAACTGGTTAAGTTTTCTAAAGTAACTTCACCCAATAGATTTTAGTTTTCCTATAGGTTACATCTCTGGAAAATATATATGAACCCACTGCAAAATCATCAATGTCTCTGGTTTTCTGTTTAATATATATGTATTTGGTGAAAATGAACATTTTTATTCCATAAACTCCTGACAACAGTTCTCCCAATTCCTAAATAAAAATATTGCCATTCAGAGCATTTATTTTTAGAAAATTGGTCAAAATAACGAAAAAGACGCAATGTTGTCAGAGTCAGACCTCGAATAATTCAAAGAAAGCAAGTTCACATTCATTTATAAACAACACAATATTAATGTGTTAACTTAGGAACAGTCCACAAACCAATATTTGGTGGAATAATAATAATAATAATAATTGGGTTTCATGCAGTCTTTCACACTGATGTTGGGTGACTTTATGCCACTCCTGGTGCAAATATTCAAGCAGTTCGGCTTGGTTTGATGGCTTGTGAACATCCGTCTTCATCTTGATCACATTCCAGAGGTTTTCAATGGGGTTGATTTAAGAAGAAAATGCAGTGGTCTCTTAATTTTTTCCAGAGCTGTACTGTACAACAATATTTCCATGAAGTGTAAAATAACCCCGTAATTCATTCTTCATAATAATTAAATGACCACATGTTTACATTGTCATCTCTATCTATCTGTTCTATCCAAGCATAACGCCACCCTAATTGGTGCAGGCTCAGTACATTCCTTCAGTTAGTACAGTACTATGTCAGTGTATTAACGATAAATGTTCTCAGGGTCATTTTTGGACTTACTCTCTTCCTGTGCCTTTGCGTCCCATAGATTTCAATGAAACAGGTGGGGACATTAACCGGTGGCCATACCTCGCTCCAGTGCTGATATCCGCTCTCATTATCGTCATGTTCATTGTAGTGGCCGTAAAGTGCCGCCTCTTTCATCGCTACCTGGAGAGATACGGCCACTCCCTGCTCCCTGAGGGGGACACGGCCAGCCAGTTCAGCCGAGATGACATCACGCTCCCTGGGCAGGGCACGGTGGGCCACGGGGATGAAGGTGGGACACACAGAGGGTTGGATACTGATGACGACGATGGCTTCATTGAGGATAACTACATCCAGGCTAGTGAGAGGGCGAGAGCGGAGAGCCACGAGGACGACAGCATGGAAGACAAGGGGGTGGACGATAGTGATGACGATATTGACTTTTCCATTGGCTGATATAAAGACTGGTAGAAAATTGTTGTTTATAATTGGCTGGGAGACGACAATGGACAGCACAGAGTTGAATGCAGCCAATAACAGGGATCTGAGATACAATAATACTTGTTTGCTCAGAAATTATTTTGAGCTGCTGTTCTTTGAACTTGTGAGGCACAACTTAACCGAATTATTTGTCCTTAAAGCAGTCTGACCCTGTACTCTAGACAGCCTCAATGAAACACTCAGTATTTGAAAGAAAACAGTTTTGGTGAGAGTACTGTATGCTGAATACAGAGGTACTGAAATAGGATCATGTCCCCAAAGCAAATAAGATGTATTTGTAAATTAATAGAAAAATGATTATGATAACAAATGTAAATAAATCTGAATTATTGTAAACTGTACCAGGCCTTTTTAAAAGCACCGTGCCTGGTGTTAGATGACACTACAGGCATACATTTTAGACATTTATTATGCAAATGTTACTGTTTCATATTAACAGTTTTAATTCTCTGAAGGCAAATCTGCAATGGCATAAATCTATCAGTAAAATAATGAAATATTATGATTTTTATAGAACAAATACTTTTGAAACATTTTATGTTATAGAAAGTTTAAATTAATATTCATGCAAGATCCATTCCATATGTCACTCAACAATTGTTGTTTGTTAGCATTTTATAAACAAAATTAAACCATCGTATTGAGCCCTTGAAATTGATTTGATAACTTAATTAAACAATTTTAATGCTGGTTGTGTAAAGAAAAACAATTGTCAATTGTAATTTTCTTAGCCACTGTTATTGATGAAGCTCTATGTGTCATGAAGTACACAGAGTCTGTGTTCTAGCAGTAATACTTCTTAGACACATAAAGCCAGAGGTGTCAAAAGTAAAAGTACTTTGCTGAGTTCACCCGTTTTGGGAATTCTCAAAATAAAACCCAAATGACCATGTAATGGGAGTTTATTACTACCTCTTCACCACAATTAATCTTTGTTTTACACTTTTTTATTAATTTTAATAGATCACTGATTAGTTATGAACTGTCTTTACCGGTCATTTTGGTCTCAATTAGGAACTTCCCAAAACTTGTGAACTCAGCAGCACCCAGAAAAAGCACTTTTACTTGTACTCTTGACACCTCTGCATAAAGCCCACCAAAGACCGATGTTCAGCTCCTTACTTCAATATTACAATCTCTCTCCCACTTCAGTTTCACCATTTCTGCACTGCAAAAAATCCTGTCTTAAAAATGTTGTTCCATTGGCTAAAATGTATCTTGTATTAAGGAAAAAAATCTAACCAGCCTTAAAATAAGACATATTTACTTAACAAGCTATATTTGTATTAGATAATAACACTTGTTTTTAGTAAATATGCCCTGAAAATCAGTGTAATTTTTCTTGTTCCATTTGCAGATTATTTTACTTATTACAAGCAAGAAATACCTTGTATTCATAGTTTTTTTAAACGATTTTTGTAGTCATTTTTTGCTGTGTCTTTTCTTAACTGTCTCAATAAAATGGAATTTAAGTACCTCTTATAATAAATAATAAACAAACAAGCATATACTAATAGTTTGACTCATATTTATAAAAACATGATACTGAAACTAACAAAATAATGTATCCTGACCTACAGGTTCAAAATAGGACACCTCAGAACAAGTCCTGCTAAGACTGAGACTGTCCTAAAACAGAAATCCTAAACCTCTGGTTTAGGATTTCTGTTACAATAATAACAGAAGTTACAATAATATTGTATTGTATTACAATACATGCCAATATTGTAATACAATACAATATTGGCATGTATTGTATTATGCCAATACATAATAGCAGCACAAAGGGCCACATGGTCAGGTCTCTTTTTGAATGGGCAGATTATGATGATGACATCATTCCCCACAGGCTGCAGTCTTCCAGGAAGTACGTCAGTGTTGTCCTAACGCTGCCGCGGATAGAAACAATGGCCAGGCTGACAGAGTGTCCCCCGGGTCAGTGGCGCTGGCACCACCCTGCACAGCCTAGTCGTCATAACCAGAGTGGCACAGCTGGCATAGTCGGCACAGTCTGTAGCGGGTATTAGGCAACAGAGTGACAAAGTCCCACCTCCAGCAGAAAACAGGCTGCTCTGTTGTAGAAAAGGGAGTGATACGGTGATGATACTTCTCTGTTGCAGACCAGGGAGAGTTCGTCATTATACTTCGTCCCGTTCCTAGGCTCTCTTCGATTGGTTCTCCTACACCCTACTAGCGCAAGATGTCTCTGAGGTAAAAAAGACCTCTTTCAGATGAATTTTCCTCAGTGGGTTCTCTCCTGTATTTTTCCTCTCGTTTTGAATTAACATTCCAGTCACCTCACAGAAACCCAAACTCAGCACGACTTACAATGAGTACTTTCATCTCAAGACAGATAGTAAATACAATGCCACTTCTCTCCTCTCTAGCAGAAATTTAATATATACAGAAAAGCCCTTGTTCCGAGCTCAATCAAGTGTAGCCCAAGTGTGATTAAGAAAAACAAATAGGCCGCCCATCAGAAAACCTTTGCAATGTTTTACAATCAGCAACAGAAAGTAAGATTGCTTCTAATTAGACAGATCCCTGTCACTGCCAGTCTGTTGTTGTTGGTTGGTTGCCTGGAGACCAACACTGAGCCAGGTTCCATCTCTTAGATCAGGCTGGTCCTACTGGAGGATGAGGTCATCTGCCCCGTGGAGACCGTGAACACCCTGACCGCTCTGCTCCGCAACGCCCTTCCTCCCCTCCGCCTCCTCTCCAACATCCTCCGCTCTCTCCTGTCCTGGAGGTGCACCACCAGGGAGTAGCTGGCCACCGCCAGCCCCGTGGCTCCCCCGGCCCCCAGCAGCGCCAACCCGGCCAGGAACATGTCCCTCTGGCGCTGGCCGGGCCCGTGGTGGCCGCCGGAAAGCGACACGTACAGCAGGACGCCTCCGCAGAGTGCCAACCCCAGCCCGGTAACAAGGACGACCACGGGGTCCGCGTGTCCGCCGCTCTTCATTAGCTCGATACGCCTCCGGCTGCGGACGCAGTTCATGTCCTGGATGGCGGAGCTCAGGAGCTGTTTGAGGAGGACAGCCAGTGCCAGCAAGCAGAGCATGGTGCCCACTCCCAGGCGCCACTCAACGGACAGGCTGGTGGTGGTGAACAGGAGGCCCACGCCACCCAGACCAAGAGCCAGGACCAGGCACACGGACAGGGCGTAGCAGAGCAGGGAGCGCCTCGGCTTGTGGAACCACCACAGTTCCACCTGGTCCTCCAACAGCCGCCGGTGGAGCAAGGCAGGGTCTAGGCGCAGTACACGGGTGGTGCGTCGTGGGGCGCGACGTGGGGGCATGGGGGAGAACTCCTCCATCTCAGCCAGCGCTGCTAGAGGAGCCCCCCTCGAAATCAACCCAGCCAGCGCACAATCAGACAGAGACCTGAGCAAAGAAATATGTATGTAAAGAACATAAACACCTGTGCGTTTACCGGCCCAAATGTAAATATACAGTCCATTCTATTCTGTTAAATGTTCAGTCCATTCCATAGAAATAGAATGGATAGAAAGGCCATTGAACTGCTTGGTGTGGTCATTCAAACAGTACACAGCAAAATGGCGATTGTTGTTAGTTGTCACGGTGACAACACGTAAATCAGTTTAATGCGGAAGTAGGCCACTAGATCTTTGCAATGGAATGGTACACATAAAAATGTCTGCCGCTCTGACCATTCTGCTACCTTGATTTGAATTGGAATGGCCTTTCTATACATTCCATTTCTATGTTCCATTCTATTCTGTTAAATGTTCAGTCCATTCTATTCTGATATTGTTCCTATTTCCATTGATCTGAATCAGTAGTGATGATATTCAATTGTCTTTTATCATTGATCCTATTCTACTCTATATCATGTAGCATTGATCTTATTCAACTCTATTTCATGTAGCATTTAACCTTTTCCACTCTATATCATGTATCATTGATCATATTCAGCACTATTTCATAGAGCATTAATTGTATTACCTTTATTTTATGTGGTATTATTTCGATTAAACTCTATCTCATATACAATTGATCCTATTCAATCCTATGTCAGGTAGCTTTGATTCTATTCAGCACTATATGACGTAACATTGATCCTATTCAACTCTAGTTCATGTATCTTAGATTCTATTCAACTCTGTATCATGTAGCATTGATCCTTATCAACACTATATAATGTATCATTGAGCTTATTAAGCACCTCCACATATAGCATTGATCCTTATCAACTCTACATCATGTATCAATGATCTTATTCAGCACTACATCATATAGCATTGATGCTATTCAACTCTAGTTCATGTAGCATTGATCCTATTCAATGTCATGTATCTAGCGCTGAGTGTTGTTGTGACCTACACTATGTATACTGTATGTATACTAACCCTGCTGTTATGCTGGGTGTCACAGTTGTCAGAGGGTATTATTTAAAACCAAAGTAATAACATACATTACTGCTGTCATGTGCTCTGGATTAGCGTGTTTGCTGAATAACTAACATGTTATACAAATCACATAATCCACATTACTTGTGTTATCTTTAGTTGCCTAAGCAAATCAGAACGTCCTTGGAGGTCTCTGTATGGTTTGCTAGACCTCCAGAGGTTGTACCTCAGTGTGGCTGGCCCTCCTGCTAGCATTATTTTACATAAGTTATTCGTTAGTAATTTAGCAGATACCATACTCTTAACCAGATCGACTTTCATACTGTTAGTTAGCATTTGCAACATTGTCAAACAGATTATGTACCAGATTAAAAGAATTATAGCAATTATCAGATTATAACAATGGCAACCAATCATAATAGACCAGCACCGTCCAATCCACTTCTAGGGAGCTGTCTGACATGGTGGAAAAGGCCATCAATCCTCAGGTGGTGGTCAGGGTGGAGAAGTCTCCTTGGTAGTGTCGTGGTCCAGTTTAGACCGCATGTTTGTTTACGGTAAAACTCCTAGAGTTTTCCAGATGTTTAAGGCAAAACTCCTAGAGGTTTCCAGATGTTTAAGGTAAAACTCCTAGAGGTTTCCAGATGTTTACGGTAAAACTCCTAGAGGTTTCCAGATGTTTAAGGTAAAACTCTTAGAGGTTTCCAGATGTTTAAGCTAAAACTCCTAGAGGTTTCCAGATGTTTAAGGTAAAACTCCTAGAGGTTTCCAGATGTTTGTTTTACAGTGAAACTCCAGAAGTGAAGAATGATGACACCAGAAAGAGCCAGAGGTTGTGACAATCCGTCCTGTGTGGTGATGATATTTAGAGTGATGTTGGTGGGCAGGCTGTACAGTTGTAAATGTTTCTCTATCCAGATAGCTTGCGTGGTGACAGTGACAAACTGCTCACTAATGTGACTGTTTGTCAAAGATGGCATCACAGACCAGCGGGCTTAGTGGTGAGATGGAACAGGGACAGACAGACAAAGGGACAGCCTATGGATACAACAACAGAGCTGAAGATGCCTGAGAGTGTGTTTGTGCGAGAGAGAGAGAGAGAGAGAGAGGGAGAGAGAGAGAGAGAGAGAGAGAGAGAGGGAGAGAGAGAGAGAGAGAGGGAGAGAGAGAGAGAGAGAGAGAGAGAGAGAGAGAGAGAGAGAGAGAGAGAGAGAGAGAGAGAGAGAGAGAGAGAGAGAGAGACTATGATGTCAGCATTCCCTAGATAATGACCTTTCTGTCATTCCCAATATGGCATCACTGATTCACTTGAGACTTGTCAACCACAACAGAGCTCTCGAATCCATCAACATGGTGTGTACTTGGGGAACTTTTATTGGAGACATAATATGCTAGGTTATTTAGGTTAAGGTAAGGGTAAGGTGAGGTCAAGGTTAGCATTAGGTTAAGATTAGGTAAACAGACTTTTACATTTTACATATCGCCATGAGAACAACCTGCCCCAGACCATCCCTGACCCACCCCCAAACTGGTCATGCTGGATGATGTTGCAGGCAGCATAGTGTTCACCACGGGGTCTAGACTCTTCCAAGTCTGTCACATGTGCTCAGTGTGAACCTGCTCTCATCTGTGAAGAGAACGGGACGCCAATGGTGGACCTGCCAATTCTGGTGTTCTCTGGCAAATGCCAATCAAGCTGCAATGTGCTGGGCTGTTAGCACAGTTTACACTAGAGGACGCCGGGCCCTCATGTCACCCTCATGGAGTCTGGTCAGAAACATGCACACCAGTATCCCGCTGGAGGTCATTTAGTAGGGCTCTGGCAGTGCTCCTCCTGTTCCTCCTCACACAAAGGAGCCGATAACGGTCCTGCTGCTGGGTTGATGCCCTTCTACAGCCCTGTCCAGGTCTCCTTGTGTAACGGCCCGACTCCTGGTCTTGAGACTGTACTGGGTGACAAAGCAAACGTTCTTGCAACGACACTGTTACGTCCCCCAGTATAAGTGTACATGTATTTCTGTATTACCTGTTCTGTGTTCCTGTTTTGGGTGTCTATTCCCCACAGATGGTGCAAATTAGTCCGATTATCATTTATCAATGACTTCTCCATTCTAATAATTCGGTGCACCCAGTCTTCACATCAATCTCTTCATGCCCTTCAACAGTATATATTGTGCCCTTTTGTGTTCAGTCTGTCTCTCTCTCTGGTTGTGTGAGGTAGAAACTGTCAGTTTGCCTTATCTGTGGTCTATAGTGTTGTTCTGAGTTAGAGCTTGTTGTTTCTTAGTGTGTGTTTGTAGGCCTAGTTAATGTGTTTGTGTTATCTTCAGAGTTGTGGTTGTGTTCAATTGTATGGTGTACAGGTCCTTCTCAAGAAATTAGCATATTGTGATAAAGTTCATTATTTTCCATAATGTAATGATAAAAATTTAACTTTCATATATTTTAGATTCATTGCACACCAACTGCAATATTTCAGGTCATTTATTGTTTTAATACTGATGATTTTGGCATACAGCTCATGAAAACCCGAAATTCCTATCTCAAAGAATTAGCATATCATGAAAAGGGTCTCTAAACGAGCTATTAACCTAATCATCTGAATCAACTAATTAACTCTAAACACCTGCAAAAGATTCCTGAGGCTTTTAAAAACTCCCAGCCTCTTTCATTACTCAAAACCGCAATCATGGGTAAGACTGCCGACCTGACTGCTGTCCAGAAGGCCATCATTGACACCCTCAAGCAAGAGGGTAAGACACAGAAAGACATTTCTGAACAAATAGGCTGTTCCCAGAGTGCTGTATCAAGGCACCTCAGTGGGAAGTCTGTGGGAAGGAAAAAGTGAGGCAAAAAACGCTGCACAATAACAAGAGGTGACCGGACCCTGAGGAAGATTGTCGAGAAGGACCGATTCCAGACCTTGGATGACCTGCGGAAGCAGTGGACTGAGTCTGGAGTACAAACATCCAGAGCCACCGTGCACAGGTGTGTGCAGGAAATGGGCTACAGGTGCCACATTCCCCAGGTCAAGCCACTTTTGAACCAGAAACAGCTCCAGAAGCGCCTGACCTGGGCTACAGAGAAGCAGCACAACAAAACAACAACAAATTTTGCATGTCATTTGGAAATCAAGGTGCCAGAGTCTGGAGGAAGACTGGGGAGAAGGAAATGCCAAAATGCCTGAAGTCCAGTGTCAAGTACCCACAGTCAGTGATGGTCTGGGGTGCCATGTCAGCTGCTGGTGTTGGTCCACT